>PVHP010019241.1:0-32150 GCA_004024765.1 Zapus hudsonius
AAAAGACCCAAGAAATAGCTTCACCACAGGCTAGCCTGGAGACCTGTAACTATGGTCAACTGCAGGGTTCTCTGCAGGCCGTAGGAGAGAGAGGTGACCCAGGCCCCGTGGTCCTGCCACCCACCTGGCTTCCCACGCCACACTCACGTGCTAAAGGTCGGCAGAGCAGCAGCCGGGTCAGCCAGGTGGTGCACTGTGGGCAGGAGGCCAGCTGCGGGGGGGAGGGCGGTCGCTGAGACCACGGGGAACCACCCGGAGTAGCCGACTGGGGTGCCAGGCGCGGGGCCGGCCTGCAGTGAGGTGGGGGGCGGGTAGTGGTGGTGATGGTGCACTGGAGGTGGCTTCTGCCTCTCAGCTCGCAGCGGGCCCAGGCGTGCCCACCGGGGGTCCTAGTAGAGGACACAGCGGGTTGGTGAAGCATCCTTTCCCTGCAGCCTCCTGGGTCCAGGGGGGCCAGCAACGCCGAGATGCCCTTGCAGAAGAAGAGTCTGGATTTCCAGGTGCCAGCTTACCTGCGGGGAGGGCTGTGGTCCCTGGGGCGCGGGCGCAGGCGGCAGGGCTCGGAGCATGGCGTTCTGCATGAGAATCTGGTGCATCTGCGCGTTCTGCATCAGCATCATCTCCACCATGTCTGAAAGGACAGGCGGTGCCTGCTCGGCTCTACCCTTCACCTTGGCTAAAGCGCAGCAAGCCTGAGGAGCCCCAGGGAGCCCTGGGAGGAGCTGAGGTGGACCCAGATCCTCCTACCAGCCTTCAGACTGCCCTGCCCACACATGGACTTCCAAGTCTGCCCTCCAGAATTAAATTTCTGTGGCTTTAGACCAGTGTGTGGTGCTCTGTTGCCGTGGGTATGAAAGTTCATCAGCACGAGGTACCAGGCAACATTCTAACTTTTCCCCATGTGGTATACAAACATTTTCTTTTTTCCCACAACAACGAGATCCTGGCAATGCAAAGTGCCAGGACCCTGTGTCCCTAAAGGAAAGTGACCCTCTCCACCAAACCCTGACGGGCCAGGCAGAGCAGCAGGCTGGGGCTTAGACAGGATCAGCAGGGCCAGACTGTGTCAAGACTGAAGCACGGACCCTGGCAAGACAAGACCCCATCAAGAGGCCGAATGACAGCCCGGCTCACAGCAAAGGACCCTGGAGCCACTGTGATACAGATTTGGAGCAAGATAGCTTTTATTCTGACTGCTAGTTACTAGCTAGGGACTGACCCACAAGAACATGGATGCCACCTTGCCTGCTTTGGCAAGACCAAATCTGATACAGGCTCCAGTGTCAGCTACTTGTTCCTAAACTTTTTCAGGCTTAACGCCTGTGGGCTGGCTGCTTTGAGTCAGCAGCTAGATCCCACTGACCAATCAGGTCCCTTCCTTGCATACCTGAGTCTGCTGATGAGGCTTTTTTTTTTTTTTTAATGGTTTTCAAATTAGAGTCCCACTCTAGCCCAGGATGACCTGGAACAAACTATGTAGTCCCAGGCTGGCCTCGAACTCATGCCGATCCTCCTACCTCTGCCTCCTGAGTGCTGGGTTTAAACGCTCATTTTAATTGGACACCAAATTCATATAAATGGGCCTGAAACACATGTGTAAGCTCTTTGTCCCTTATTCTTCCCAGATGTTTCTTTTCTCCATCCCTATACGAGACCTCCTTCCTCTTTCCCCCTTCCCAGCCTGGGCTAAAGCAAGACCTTACCTCAAAAAAGGAAGGAAGGAAGGGAGGAAGGAAGGAAGGAAGGAAGGAAGGAAGGAAGGAAGGAAGGAAGGAAGGAAGGAAGGAAGGAAGGAAGGAAAAGAAAAGAATCCTTAAAGGAAAATAGAATATTTGAGTGGACACTAGAAAGAATGTTCAACTATTCACTAGAAAAAAATAAATATATAAAAAGGTAAAATGCAAGAAGTCAGACGTGGTGGCCCACACCTTTAATCCCAGCACTCAGGAGGCTGAGATAGGAGGATTGCCATGAGTTCAAGGCCAGCCTGGGATGCTGAATTCCAGGTCAGCCTGGGCTAGGGTGAGAGCTTGCCTCAAATATTAATAAATAAACAAACCAATGTTTTCCCTTTGTAAAAAAAATTTTTTTTGGGGGGGGACTGTTTTGAGGTAGGGCCTTGCTCTAGCCCAGACTGACCTGGAATTCAGTATGTAGTCTCAGGCTGAACTCCAACTCAGTGATCCTCCTACCTCTGCCTCCCAAGTGTTGGGATCACCACGCCTGGCTTATAAAAAACTTTTAAAACTATTTTAATTTTTTTCTTTATTCTTAAAAGTTTTAATGTATTTACTTTTAATTACATTGTTTTCTATTTATTTATTTATTTGTTTATTTATTTATTTTTAGTTTTTTGAGGTAGGGCCTCACTGTAGCCCAGGCTGACTTGGATCTCACTCTGTAGTCCTACTCTGGCCTCGAACTCAATGATCCTCCTACCTCTGCCTCCCCAGTGCTGGAATTAAAGGCATGTACCACTATGCCCAGCTGTATTTGTTTTCAAAATTAAATTAATTCTTCATATGAGTTGCTTTTTAAACTTTTTTTATTATCCATAATAAGATGCATTTAATGAACCAATAATGAGTTGTTATCCCCAGTTCCCCAATGCCCCTCTTCCCTAGCCCCAATCAGCTGGATATCCTCCTCCCTGGGCAGTCTGGATGAGTCCATGGGGTAGGGGATTATGGATAGCCTAGGAGTCAGCCCAATTCCACCCGCCTTAGTGTGATGTTACTGAGGAGGGCAATGTCTCTAAGTTGCTTTTTTTTATGGTCTTACTCTAGCCCACGCTGACCTAGAATACACTATGTAGTCTCGGGCATCTACATTTTGGGTCACCTGTTTCACTATCAGACCTGTAACTCTCCATAACTAACTGTGTAAGTGCTTATAGTGGAAAAATTTGTTTTTCTACATAAAAATAAATAAATTTATTAGAAACAAAGAAGGAGACACTACACAGATACTGAAGGAGAAACAGAAGAAAGCTAGCTTCGATTTTTTTTTTTTTTTGCAAGGAGAGAGACTTCCTGCATCTGGCTTTACGTGGGTACTGGGGAATCTAACCCATACCTCTGAGCCATCTCTCTGGCCCCAAAGCTAGCTTCTTTTAAGCAGATTTAGTTTAGGGACAGGAACCCAAAGAGGCAACCAGAAGATGTCACCTGATCTTGGCAATTTCATCCACAATGGCTGCAGCGCCCCCTGCTGCCCGCACAGTCTAGCGCACTACCTAGGTGGGCTGACTGACTTTGGGGTCAGCCCCTTGACTCTACAAACAGATCAGGTCTTCCTCTTACGTACCTGAGTCTGATGAAAGAATCCATTTTAGAAAAAAAAAATTTTTATTTTTTTGCAAGCAGAGAGAGGAGAGAGAATGGGCACACCAAGGCCTCCAGCAGCTGCAAATGAACTCCAGAAACAAGTGCTACTTGGTGCATCTGTCTCTAAGTGAGCCGGGTCCTTAGGCTTTGCAGGCAAGCACTTTAACCACTGAGCAATCTCTTCAGCCAAGATTATTAAATCAACCGTATAAAGGCTTGTCCATGCTGGTCTCTGCTCTCTGTGCCCTGTCCTCTGTGTCTGGACATGTAAGTCTGCCTCTCTTCATCTAAGCTGCTGTGACGGAGAGAGGGCATTTCCCTGCTTCTGTCCTCCATCTGTTGTGCTCTGGGGTAACTTCCCACTTTAGTTACATGTATGATTTTTCTCCTGTCTCTGAGCTAACCACATGTGGATTTCCTCTAAACTCTAAATCTACCGTGTGGGTGTTTCTGCCAAACTTTGGGCCTGCTACATCTGTAATTTCTCTGAATTTGGACAAAACTTTTAAAAAGAGAAATAAATGTCTTATTTATAAAGAAAGAAAGAAATGTCTAAAATAAGAGTAACCATGGGTGTAACTCTTTTTTTTTTTTTTTTTTTTTTTTGGTTTTTCGAGGTAGGGTCTCACTCTAGCCCAGGCTGACCTGGATGGAATTCACTATGTAGTCTCAGGGTGGCTTTGAACTCTTGGTGATCCTCCTACCTCTGCCTCCCTAGTGCTGGGATTAAAGGCGTGCACCACCACGCCCGGCTTGGGTGTAACTCTTTACACTCCATTTCTCATCTGAACTTCTGGTCTCTGCTTTGGTCTCCTGCTGTTCTTAAGACATCACCACTTCCTCTCTGAACTTTCTTCCATGGGGAGGCTCAGGGCGGATTCTGTGCCTTCCATAGGAGTGTGTGTTTCTTCTAAATCTCCCTACAGAAGTCCTAGATCCTATTTTCCATGTGCTCGTGGCTCTGCTCTAGCCTTCTCCTAGATCCCAATTCCCCTTAAACGAACCTCATAATTTATTTCTCCCTAAATAAACTCAATAACTTGAAATTTATCCTTCTTGAGTCTGTTTTATTTAATTGTTTGTTAAAATAGGATAAGGACCCAAAATTGGGGTTCATAAATTTAGGAGACCCCCTTCCTGAAGCCCAAAATCTTGTATCAGTACCACTGAAATATAGAAGATAATTGGGAAAATTATCTTAAAACATATAACCTAACTAATCAGATCTAGAAGTAGTAATTTTCTAGAGATGTATGGCATGTCAACCAAGAAGATAGAAACAACTCAACTAGATCTATGTCAAGCAATGAAATCAAAGTATTGAATAGTTTCCAAACAAAGCAGAGCTCAGGAACAGAAAGATTCACTGCTGGGCTGAAGAGATGGCTTAGCGGTTAAGGCGTTTGCCTGCAATGCAGAAGGACCAGAGTTCAATTCCCCGGTGCCCATATACAGCCAGATGCACAAGAGGGCGAATGTGTCTGGAGTTCATTCACAGTGGCTTGGAGGCCCTGGTGCGCCCATATTCTCTCTCTCTCTCTCTCTCTCTCTCTCTCTCTCTCTCTCTCTCTCTCTCTAATAAATAAAATATTAAAAAAAAAAGAAAAAGAAAGATTCACTGCTGATCTCTACCAGACCTTTCAAAGAGAACTAATGCCAATGCTACTCAAACTTCCAGAAAGCAGGAAGGCAAGACTCACTCCCTGTGCTGGTTTGAATCAGATGTCCCTCAGAAATCCATGTGTTCTGAATGCTTGGTCCCCAGCTGGTAACAATTTGGGAGGTGGAGCCTTGCTGGAGGAGGTGTGTTGTTGGAGGGCAGACTTAAGAGCTGCTATATCCAGGCCCCCTCCCCACCTTGCCAGAGTTTGGCTCACACGCCTGCTGTTTTCCACCTGCTATGGCAGAGGTGATGTCCAGCCTCTGCTCATGCCATGCTTTCCCTTGCTATGATGAAGCTTCCCTTAGAAAGTGTAAACCAAAGCCGGGCGTGGTGGCACACTCGGGAGCCAGCACTCGGGAGGCAGAGGTAGGATTGCCGTGAGTTCAAGGCCACCCTGAGACTACATAATGAATTCCAGGTCAGCCTGGACTAGAGCAAGACCCTACCTCAAAAACCAAAAAAAAAAAGAAAGAAACTGTAAACCAAGGGCTGGAGAGATGGCTCAGTGGTTAAAGCACTTGCCTCCAGTGCCTAAGGCTCCTGGTTCAATTCCCTAGTACCCACATATGCCAGACCCACAAGGTGGCGGCCCTGGTGCTCTCTATCTATCTATCTATCATCTATCTATCTCTATCTCTGCTAGAAAATGAATAAATAAAATATTTTTAAAAGATTAAAATTATTTTCATGTTGAGTAGCTAAATGTTGACCCTAAATGATTATCCTATTTACAAAAATATGTTTGCTTTCAGTGCAGACTTTCCCAAACCCATAACAATATTTACACAGAACACATACCTTCCTTAATACTTCCTGACCTCTGGGTGGGAAAGGCCTGGGGAGGAGAGATCTGTGCGATCAGTGGCTGCTGAGGTAGCTGCTGAATGATGGTGGCAGGAGGCTGGGGAATCTAAGAAGGCCAGGAAATGAGCTGCCTGATGCATCCTGGGAGACAGCCTTTACAAATACCCCCATACACCTACACAGTCAACCATGCCCCCTGCCCTCCACCCATCCACCCATCTCTCCATCCCCCCCTCTATCATTTTGAAAAAATATTTATTTAAAAAGGGAAAGAGAGCGAGAGAATATGAATGGGTGTGCCAGTGCCTCTAGTCACTGCAAACAAACTCCAAATGCTTGCACCACTTTGTGCATCTGGCTTTACATGGGTAATGGGGAATTGAACACTGGTGGTTAGGCTTTGCAGGCAAGCGCCTTAACTACTGAGCAATCTCCCCAGCTTCATCATTATTTTTTTTCTGATTTATTATTATTATTATTATTATTATTATTATTTATTTTTTATTTTTGGTTTTTCAAGGTAGGGTCTCGCTGTAGCCCAGGCTGACCTGGAATTCACTATGTAGTCTCAGGGTGGCCTTGAACTCATGGCAATCCTCCTACCTCTGCCTCCCGAGTGCTGAGATTAAAGGTGTGCGCCACCATGCCCAGCTTCATCATTATTTTTTTTAACCTTGTGACACAGGGTCTCATGTAGCCCAAAATGGCCTCAAACTCCTGCTCCTCCTGCCTCCATCTCCTGAGTTCAAGATTACAGGCATGCACCAAGCCTGACTTTCTTCCACCATTTTTTAAAAATATTTTATTTATTCATTTTCCAAGCAGAGAGAGAGAGAGAGAGCGAACCAGGGCCACCTTGTGGGTCTAGCTTATGTGGGTCCTGGGGAATTGAACCGGGGGCCTTAGGCACTGGAGGCAAGTGCCTTAACCACTGGGCCATCTCTCCAGCCCTCTTCCACCATTTTTAAATGATTAGCACTATAGGTTAAAAATAATTAAACAGAAGCCGGCTAATCCCAGCACTCAGCACTCAGGAGGCAGAGGTAGGAGGATCACCATGAGTTCAAGGCCACCCTGAGACTACATAGTGAATTCCATGTCAGCCTGGGCTAGAGTGAGACCCTACCTAGAAAAAAAAATTAAACAGAAAAATATTTGCATTCAGGGGTACTTAGGACAAGGTATTTTTATTTTTATTTTTATTTTTTGAGACATGGGTTCACTATGTGGCCCTGAATGGCCTAGAACTCACTATATAAATTATCATGACCTGGAGCTACATATTGTGAAAGTGCATATGTGAGACAGTCTGATAAAAACAAAACCTTGGAACAGAAAATGGGTCAGGGGCTGCAAGAAAGCATGGCTGGCTTCTAGGAGGACCACAGGGGGTTGGGGACTTTTTCATGGTCCCTGGGGTGAATTATGACTGTCAGCAATTGAACATTGCAGAGAAAGCAAATGTGGCAGTTTCCTAAGTGACAGAATAGTAAGGATCCCCAGAGTGGGATGAGCCTGAGTCAAGCAACTCTTCATCACTACAAATGGAGAGCCTTCCTAAGGGTGGGGGAGAGCCGCTGACCTGCTGAACCTTGGAAGCTACCTCCTGAGTGCTGGGAAGTCTCAATTCTGACCTCTAACCCCACCACAAGTTGCTATGTTAGTCAAGAGTCCTCCTACCGGATGCTGGATGAGTCTTGGTGGCTCTGTGGCCAGGGGTGGAGGTGGGAAGGCAGCTGGAAAGGTGCTCACAGGGGGCACATCTGGGTGTAGGGCTGGCACGAGGGCTCTTCTGTATGGCTCCCTCCAGGTGTGAGCTGGGGCATACTCATCCATTAGCTGCTGTTCCTAGAAGGTCAACAGAGCCTGCTGACTGTGGATCCCACAGCAAAGGGACCCTGAATCCACACACAAATCTCATTAGGTGAACCTGGAATGGCTTTCCTGTGCCCCCCTGCCAGGGCACATGACCCCAAGTACTCCTTGTGGAGTCTCTGAAACTAGAGCCAGGTCTGAAAAGCAAAGCCAAAGGCATCAGATGCCCCAAACTTGGAAATACTGATGCTTTTAAAAAGTACCAAATAGGGGCTGGGGAGATTACTCAATGGTTAAAGGCTCCTTCCTGCAAAGCCTGCTGGTGCCATTCAGTTCCCCAGTACCCATGTAAAGTCAGACCCAAAAAGTGGCAAATGCATCTGGAATACATTAGCAATTATTGCAAATAAATAAAAAAATTTTAAATAAAATAGACCAAATAATTTTAATGTGTTTCTTCTTATCTTCCTCCCCTAACCCCCACCTCTCCCCTCTCCCCTGCCAGCCAACAGGCTCTTCAAGCTTATTTCAGCATCTACTTCACTGGAGAGGGCCCTTCACCAGACAAGGAGCTGACCTCCTGTCCCAGGGGCACCTCGAGGTAACACCCCCACACGTGCTTTCCACATGTGTGTGAGCCCTTTCTCTGCAGGCTTCTTCCCTGGATATATGAGAGAGACTTTTTCTATCTGCCCAGGGGCTTGGGCCTTCCTGCTTGCCTTCCCACCAGATCCTAACTCTCCCTAAAATAAATCTCATAATTCATAATTTACCCTTCAATTCTTTGATAACTTGGACAAGGACCCAAAGTTGGGGTTCACAGGCCTGGGGTCTGTTGCACTGTTATGGACATCTTGGCTGAGCCCCTTCTTGTGCTGGCCAGCTTAGCTTAGATGAACCCCTGAGTTTGATCCTAGCGTTCTTCCTGTGGCATTCTATTCATTTCCCGCTCTGGGGTGTGTGACCAAATCAGGTTTCCAAGCCCACATGCCTTGATGCCCACTGCCTGCACTTCTGCAGGGAGGTGGTGGGAGTGGGGTTAAAGTCTTTAGCTGCTCACAGTTCAGTGACCCACCCAAAACTGACAAACATGAAACCCAACCCAAGAGTTTAGAAGGGCTTTGGTTTGAGTATGCTGCCAGTGTTTCAGCCCTGTTGGGCATGGCAGAGGGCACAGGCTTACCCCCAGCATCTCTGCAGAGGGCGCAGGCTTACCCAGAGCCTCTGCATAAGGTCCTTTCTTCTCCTCAGTGCATTCTGCAGGGCAGTGTCTGGCCTGTCCGGCTCTTCTGGAGGGAGGCAGGAAGCACACACTTGCTCACTGACAAACACTTTGTGGCTAGTGGCCCTGGCAGATGCTCCAACTTCCCTGTACTCTGAAGCTTCTTGGGCTTCCCTAAAAATATCTGTCCCAAAGAAGGAGGGGCTGGGGCTGGGCCCAGGAGTGCACAGTCCTGGAGGGGATGGGGAGGTTTGATGAGGGTCATCCTAGTGGACGCTGTGGGTCCTGGAAAGGTGCACTGCAGTCTCTTGTACCCTTGACCCAGGGATACTTCCAGAGTCGTCGCCCAAGCTGCCTGGAGAGGATAGGCATGCTCTCCAAGTATGGGAGGAGCCTCCACCCCAGAGAAGGCACTGCCTGCCCTAGCATCTCGCTGGAGCTGGGCATCTGGAGATGTGACACCCCCTCCTAGAGCCCCTCCTCTTCTGGCACATTTTCAGCCATTCAGTTATACTCTCATAGGCCCCCTGTGTTCGCCTATGGTGTCACTTCCATGCAATAGGGCCCCAGGCTTACTTGGTCACCCTCAAAGCTCCTGGAGCCCCATAGCTATGGTTACTTCATGTTCTAAAGAACAAGCCATGCTCCTCTGGTCTCACCTTCTGGAGTCTGTCACCAGGAAGGTCTAAGAGCCCTTGACCACCCCTGGGATCACAGCAACGTGAGGCTGCACTGGTTGGAACCACTTCTGCACTAAGCAACCTGCAGGTTACCTGGTCTCTTTGTGCCTCCATTTTCTCATCTGTAAGATGTACCTCCTCTAGGGAGACTGCAGACTAAGGGTGAGGGTATGTGAGCTGTTCTACAGGTACTTCTGCCCCTACCTTCCCTTGCTTGCTCTCCCGTCCACCTGTTGTGGGTCCAAGCAGTTTAGGGCTCTTACCTGACTTGTTCATGCCTTCTCGCTCTTGCTCCAACTTCTGTGAGAAACAGAGACCGTGATGGTGATTGGGCTCCAGGGTGGTGAACAGGGTCTGTACTGCCCACCTGCCCCACCCACTGCCACCCACAAGCTATAGGAGTGGCCGGCACCCAGTCAGAAGAGGGGAACAGGAAATGAGTGTGCAGTGGGGAGACAGGGGACAAGGATCGCCCTACTCTCTTGGGGACTGTGCTGGTCATGCTCTCAACACAATGCACGTGCTCCATCTTAAACCAAAGGGAGACACGCAATGTGGTTGGTGGTCCAGAGGACGACACTCCGATAGGCCCCTCCAGAAGATTTCTGACCAGCAACCCGGAGAGACTGTCTGGGTGAGATTGCCTCTACATCCCAGCCATGGCCACCAGGGCCCTGGACTTGGGGGTTGCAGGTGTGAACGGAAGTTCCTAGAAAGTGCTGCATCTGCCTCAGAATAAGGCTGAATGACAGCTCTCCTGTAGAGATCAGAGCAAAACTATCTGGGGCTACTTTTAGCTCCTTAATAGCCATTACTGCTCACCTGTGTCTGACCTCACATCCTGGTGATTATCAGTTTGGAATGTACTGACAGACCACCAGCTTCCACCAACCCAAGGGCTAAGAATGTCATCAGAAGCCTATGGTGGAGGCTTCCCCGCCCCCCTCCTTTGCTGTAACCTGCCTCCCTATGGTCAGCCAATGTATTTGAAATGTGCTTGATTTATGACTTTCCTTTGTTCTGTAACTATAAAACCTTCACGAAATTGTTAACACGTTGGAACATGGAATTGCACTAACCTAAATCTGTGTTCCCCAGCCATGGTCACTCATATTTGGCTCCAGAATAAGCTACCTCTTATTCCCTTTGAAGTGAGAGCTGTGTCTTGTGCCAACACAGGGTTAGTGAGAGGCAGGAGGCAGAGGGGTGAAAATGTATGCAGGGCAGAGAAGCCACCCATGTGCATGCACCCATGTGTCCCTGTAGGTGCTATGTTCAGGGACCTGCAAGGACAGGCATGGACCACCCAGATCCTCAGAGATGGTTCCAAAGAATCTAGGTGTCTCCACAGCAGTGAGTGTCCCTTTAAGCACTGGAGGTAAGATGTGAGAGCCTCAGGGCTGTGCTTCGCCTATGTTCTGTTGGTGGGTACAGCCTGTCTCCTGACTTCAGAAATTGCCAGAACCTAATTGGTGCTAAACATAACAAAGAAACCACAGTGAAGCTGTGAGCCTTGAGCCTGGAAAGGGTTTGCTCCGAAAGCAGGAACTCTGCTCCTCAGCACTTTGCAAAGGCGAAGCAACTTAAATTTAGTTTCACGGGCTGGAGAGATGGCTCAGCGGTTAAGGCACTTGCCTCCAGTGCCTAAGGCCCTGGGTTCAACTCCCCAGGACCCACATAAGCCAGACCCACAAGGTGGTGGTCCTGGTTCTCTCTCTCTCTCTCTCTCTCTCTCTCTCTCTCTCTCTCTCTCTCTCTCTCTCTCTCTCTCTCTCTCTCTCTCTCTCTCTCTCTCTCTCTCTCTCTCTCTCTCTCTCTCTCTCTCTCTCTCTCTCTCTCTCTCTCTCTCTCTCTGCCTGCTTGAAAAATGAATAAAGAAAAAAAAATTTAGTTTCACAACCCCGAAACCGAGCTCCTTTGAGGAGTTGCAAGTGGCATTAATAAGGGCCAGGAGCAAGGTAGCCTTTTTCTGGCAGGTAGTCAGGGAGGGACTGGCACACAGAAACATGGCAGGACTAGGACTCAGGTCTGATCCAGCATCATTCAAGATGGCTGCAAGCAGCGACTCCTCAACAGCAGCTTCCCACTTCTTCCTTCTTCCGCAGCTCTCCCTGGGCTGGCCCCTCCCGAGTCAGCCTTGGGCCCACCAACCAGTTAGGTCCCTCCTCCCTGACACACCTGAGGCCCATCCTGATTGGATGTTGGGTCCATAGACCTGGGCCTGGCGTGCATGTGTAAGTCTCTTGCCTGGCTCTTGGCTCTTTCCCAAAGTGGGGGGCATCTCCTTGGTTTCCCCCTCCCCCTTCCCAGCAAGGCTGTCAGTCTGCCCCGGCACTTTCCAGTTTTGTTATTGGGTGCTTTCCTGCTTTGCTACACTACGATCTCACTCTCTTTTAGACTTCTCTGACCCCCTACGCAAGGAGGATCTTTTGGTTTGGGCTTCTCCTGCTTTGCTTTCTCTCTCTCTCTCTCTCTCTCTCTCTCTGTGTGTGTGTGTGTGTGTGTGTGTGTGTGTGTGTGTGTGTGTGTGTGTGTGTCCCTACCCCAGGGGCTTTTCTGAATATGTGAGGGAGACATTCTGTCTGCCCTGCCCTCCCTACCCTCCCAGCCTTGTTGGGAAAGGAGCGAGCTGCTGCTGCTGCTGCTGCTTCTTCTTCTTCTTTTTTTTTTTTTTGGATTTTCGAGGTAGGGTCTCGCTCTAGCCCAGGCTGACCTGGAATTCACTATGTAGTCTCAGGGTGGCCTTGAACTCACGGCGATCCTCCTACCTCTGCCTCCCGAGTGCTGGGATTAAAGGCGTGCGCCACCACGCCCGGCTGAGCGAGCTTCTTTTGGCATAGGTTTTCCTGCTTGCCTTCACACTGGATCCTAACTCTCCCTGAAAGAAATCTCATAATTCATAATTTACCCTTCAAGGATCCAAAGTTGGGATCCATGGGCCTGGGGTCTCCTGCATCGTTATGAACATCTAATTCCTCCCTGGACTCCAAAAATCCCACATCAGCAGTGGCCAGGCTCTGCCTTACCTCTTCCAGAAGTTTCAGAGTCAGTCGGGTCATCTGGTCTGCCACTGAGGAGTCCATCATCGTGGGGACTGTGCCAGATGCCTGCAGAGGGGCAGGAAGCGGAGGTCCCACTGTGCCTCCGTCTTCAGTTACCTGCAGCAAAGAGCTGCCTGACCAGGCATGGTCTCCTGGTGGAGATGGGCCTCAGGACGGAGAACAGTGAATGGAGGCTGGCTGGTTCTCCCTGCACCGCAGTGCCAGGACTCGCCCGTCACCAGCCTGGGAGGAAGGGAGACTCCAGGTTGCCAGGGCTCCTCAGAGTCCTTCCTGGGTTCTGAGTCCCCAAACAGGGTTGCCTGTAAACACTGACACAGGTGTGTCCAGGCAGGGCAGGGCCAGAGGAACAGACCTCAGAATCCCACAGGCACCACCCACCTAGGCCTAGAAGGGAAGGGAAGGCTACTCATCCCTTCCTCATCCACTGCTGCCTCCAGGGATCTGGGGCACCATTGTTCCTCTTCAGGCACTCAAAGCGAAGGGGTAGAGCAGGAGCTGGGGGAAGGGGGTGGCCTGCCGCACCACTCTAAATATGTGGGTTTGGATCCTCAGACCCCACATAAAAGCCAGAGCTTTGGTGGGCTTCTGTGATCCCAGCGTGCTTGTTGTGAGAATGGAGTTGACAACAGTAGACTCCGCATTAAAGTTTTTCTCTGAACTTCACTACTGTGCCTGGATACTTGTGTACACACATACACACACACACACATATGTACGCACGCACGCACGTGCGCACACACGCACGCATGCACGGACACACACACACACACACACCCCAAATACTTTTTTTAAAGTAAGTACAGCTGGAGACCTGGGAGGACCATGGGGGTGGGGAGGGGAGGGCTTACTGAGGGCTTTGGGAACACTCTTGGTGGCAGAAGGGTGGGACAGGAGAGGTTTGAGGCTGGGGGGGGCATGTGGTAGGATCCACCCCACAAGCCAGTGGTCAGCCTCTGACACGACATGACATCAAGGCCACCCTGTGGGTGGAGACAGCTCTGTTGTGATCCTGAAACATTGCATCCATAGTCTTCTGCATTGCCTGCACATCTCAGCATTTGAGATTTCATATCTAGCATGTCCCTTCTGAACTATCTGGATTCTGGGAACCTCACAGATGAGGGAGACTCTAGGACAAAGGTGCCCGTCTATGTGTCTGAGTGGAGCCCCACCCCAAAGAAAGCACCCTTGCTGGGCCTCTTACTTCTGGTGCTGAGGACCAGGCTCACTCTGACACAGGTTGTATCCAGCATACCTTTAATACACAAGAGCTATACTTGTCTGCCTCACAGCTCCAGAGACTGGTGTCACTGTCACTGCTGGCAGAAGACTGGCTCAGTTAATTTGCCAGCCTAGGTCCACAGCCTTCTTGATATAACAGCTTCAGAAGACATTCAGACAGGACCAACTGGTGAACTTAGTTTGAAGGGCTAGGCTTGGCCAGAGGGCCTCCATTTTGTTAACTGTTGTGACTTCTCTGTAACCCCTTGTTCCAGGAAAAACTGCCAACTATCCTGGGTCCCCAACCCATCCAATCAGGTCCTAGTTCCCGCAGTACCAAAGTCAAAATAACCTACCTGTTTCTAGTTTCCTCAGTAACCACGTCAAAATGACTTAAGTATTATTATTCTAGCTGCTGATGTAACGATAGGTCCCTGCTACCCTACCCCACCCCTGTGTCCAACCAATCCTGTTAAAGTCACCATGGCTGAGTTTGCCAACATCTTAATTTTGAGACTGCTAGTTCCTAAGAGTGGACCCCAGGACATCTCCTCACCTGGACTTGACCAATCCTGTTAGATTCCCCAACTCCTCTTTTGGGCCACTGTCCAGCATCCATTTGCAGTATTTCTCTTTAAAAAGCCTGCGAGCCAACACTTGGGGGATGTAGTCCCAGCCCCTGAGTCTGGTCCCATCCCTAATTGATTAGCTTGTAAGTCCATGGCAATGAATTTCTTTCTGCTTCTGAGCTCATTTGGTTCCTACCTTGCCATTTGCATGAGCACCCTGACCCAATAAATTAAGCCACCCAAGGGCACCTAGGAGGTAATCTCAAGGGTGTGCATGACTCCTTCAGTGAGCACAAGTTTCTCAGACAGCTTTCAAATTAAAAAAATAATATTTTGCTGGGCATGGTGCTGCAAGCGTTTAACCCTAGCACTCTAGAGGCAGAGGTAGGAGGATTGCCATGAGTTCAAGGCCACCCTGAGACTACATAGTGAATTTTAGGTCAGCCTGGGCTACAGTGAGATGCTACCTGAGAAAAGAAAGGCAGATAGAGAGAATGGGTGTGCCAGGGCCTCTAGCCACTGCAAACAAACTCCAGATGCATGCTGCACCATGTGCATCTGGCCTTACATGGGTACTGGGGAATGGAACTCAAGTCCTTTTGCCTCATAGGCAAGCGTCTTAACTGCTGAGCCATCTCTCCAGCCCCAACCCCCACTTAGAAAAATTTTCCAGGTAGGGTCTCACTGTAGCTTAGACTGACTTGAAATTCACTATGTAGTCTCACAGTGGCCTCTAACTCATGGTGATCTGTCATTCTCCACCTCCGGGGGCGGCGCTAGCCACCACGGAGGAAAAAACGGTGGGAAGCTGTCCCAGGGCAGTTCCACAGAACTGGGGGCCGTTGCAAGGTGTGGTCCGGTGAGGTACAGACAGGAGCAGATGTGTATAGTGTATCCACATGGTTCTTTATTCCATGGGCAGAGCTCACATTTATAGGGAAAGGGAACCAGGGGGATGGGGAATAGGGGAGAGAAGAAGGGGATTGGATAGCCAGGGTGGTGAGTTGGGAGTCTGCTAAGGGATAGGTGAGTGCAGACAACTTGTACATACCTAATTTGTATAATTGGGGGGCCTGAGTGGCGGAGGGAAATATGTGATTCTAGCCAAGGTCCGTGGGGATGGGTACAAGGAAATTTGTTACTTGGGTCTGACACCCACTGCCAGTCATGCTGAGATGGGAATGCCGGGTTCCTGTGGCTTGTCCATGGGGGTTGGGAGTCAGGGTTGATGGAGCTGGGAAACGCCTACCGAATTATCGGGGTTTCACCTGCTCAAACATCCTTAACCCTTTGTTCTCTGTGCCCTCATCAAGCAATACCAACAGTGATCCTCCTACCTCTGCCTCCCCAGCACTGGGATTGTAGGTGTGCACCATACCCTGCTAAAAATTATTTTTTAAAACAGTTTAAATTTTATTGACCTCCCACTAAACTGTTTTAATATTTATTTTTGATGTTTTTCAAACTGGCTTCAGACTCTGCTCAAGGGATTCTCAAGGACTAGAACCCACATCTGACCCAGTCTCATCCATGATGGCTGCAAGCATCAACTCCTTGCCGCTGCCTCAAGTTTTTCTGGGTTTAGCACATCTGTAGGCTGGCCTCTCCTGAGTCAGCCCCATGAGCCCACCAACCAATCAGGCCTCTCCCTCCCACACCTGAGTCTGATGAAAAGGCTCATCTTAACTGGATGTCTGACCCATACAAAGGAGCCAAACCACTTGACTATTTTCTCTGCACCCCTCTTGGCTAATGTGTGTAAGTCTCTCTCCGTTTCCTCACCCCTTTCCCAGCCTCGAGGATCTTCCTGTCCAGGCATTCTCCTGCATTGTTTTTGGTTGCTTTTCTTATTTTGCTACGTGCATGATCTCTCTAAGCTCTGAGTCCTTTACTATCTCTTAGTCTTTGTTGATCCCCCCATGTGAGGGGGATCTTTTGGCTTGGCTCTCCTGCTCTGCCGTGTGTGCGTGCTTGTGTTCAAATGTGAGGGAAGATTTTCCCTGTCTTCCCTCCCCAGCCTCTTTTGGCTTGGGCTTCTCTGCTTCCTTTCTCTCTAGATCCTAACTTTTCCTAAAATAAACCTCATAATCAATAATTTATCTTTCTCTGAGTCTGTGTTTCCAATTCTTTGCTAAGTCAGACAAGAACCCAAAGTTGTGGCCCATGGGCCTGGGATCTCTTGCATCCTTCTGGAACCTAATCCCTCTCTAGACCCCAAATCCTGAATCATTATTACATCATGCTTCAGGTACAACCTACCAACACTGCTTACCTCTATAACACTGGCCTTGGCCATTGGGCCAGGAAGTGTTTAGTGGATTTTTTTAGTGGATTTTTTTCTACAGCAAAATGTCTTCATCCCTTCTTTACTTTCCTCTTTGGAAGTTGCTATGCACAGAAAATGTTTACAGAGGCTGGAGAGATGGGGTCAGCAGTTAAGGCATTTGCCTGCAAAGCCCAAGGACCCCATTGTGATTACCCAGGACCCACATAAAGCCAGATGCACAAGGTGAGACATGTATCTGGAATTCATTCGAAGCAGCTAGAGGCCCTCCAATGCCTAAGGACCGGGGTTCAATTCCCCAGTACCCATGTAAGCCAGCTGCACAAAGTGGCACATGCATCTGGAGTTCATTTGTGATGGCTGAAGGCCCTGGTGCACCCATACATACTCTCTCTCTGTCTCTCTCTCTTTGTATCTCTCTGCTTGCAAATAAAGATTAAAAAATACCACAAGAAGCCGGGCGTGGTGGCGCACGCCTTTAATCCCAGCACTCGGGAGGCAGAGGCAGGAGGATCGCCATGAGTTCAAGGCCAGCCTGAGACTACAGAGTGAATTCCAGGTCAGCCTGGACTAGAGCGAGACCCTACCTCAAAAAACCAAAAAAAAAAAAAAAAAAAAAAAAAAAAAAAAAAAAGAGTGGCTACCAATAGCAAGCAGAAAAGTCCAAAGTAGACCATGAACATGACTTGAGTAAGCTATGCCAATTAGTAAATGAAAATGTATTTTTCTACATTATTAGAATTGAGGAACAATAAATTTATAAGCAATGTCATTTTTGTTGGATTTAATTCATGAAGCACTCCTGATTTTACATGGTACTTGTTGCCACTGACATTCCCAGGTTTGCTTGCTTACTTTGCTTTCTTCCTTCTGCTTTCTTTCTTTTTAAAAGTTATTTTATTGATTTATACATTTATTTCAAGGGTAGGGTCTCACTCTAGCCCAGGCTGACTTGGAATTCATATGTAGTCTCAGGGTGGCCTCCAACTCACAGCAATCCTCCTACCTCTGCCTCTCTAGTGCTGGGACTAAAGGTGTGCCCCACCACACTTGGCTCATTCTTTTTTTTTCCCCTTCCATAGCCTAGGCTGGTTACAAACCTAAGGCAATCTTCCTGCATCAGCCTCCTACTGGGATTGCAGATGTATGCCACTCTGCCTAGATTTCACAGCTTTTTGTTCAAATTTTACTTATATTAAAATCTTATGTATATATTTATATATTACATATATTTATACACAAATATATACATATTCATCTCCATATATGTTACAGGATGGCTTCAAAGTGTTAGAGAGGTTGCAGAATTCAGAGAAGCTGCACCAAAGGCAGAGGCAGAGCTGACAATCAGATGCACGTCTGGATGTCAGGTAGTTTTGATTGTGAGTTCAAAGTGCATGAAATATCTTGGAAGGAGCCTAGAGACAGAGGCAGACTTCCTTTGCTGTGGTAATTGTCCTGGATAAGGATGATGAGTGACCCAGTAACAGGTCAGTGTACCTAGCTGGGTGTCTCATCACACCTTTAGTCCCAGCATTTGGGAGGTTGGAGCCCAGATTGGGACTACAGTGAGTACCAGGTCAGCCTGGGCTTGAAAACAAACAAAAAACAACAAAGCAAAAAAACAAAACAAAAAAAAAAAACAGATCAGTGTACTTGACATCTGTCTTTGGGCACTTGCTTATAGCCCTGGTTTGGGGGGCTTACATCTGGTGTGATAAACTCATGAGTCTGGTGTTTCCGGGTCTCACTCTAGCCCAGGCTGACCTGGAATTCACTTTGTAATCTCAGGGTGGCCTGGAACTCACAGAAATACTGGGACCTCTGCCTCCCTAGTGCTGGGATTAAAGGCATGTGCCACCACACCCAGCTTTTCTTTTCTTAATTTAATTTTATTTATTTGAGAGAGAGAGAAAGAGAGAGGCAGGCAGAGAACAAACAAACCAGAGCCTCCAGAAGCTGCAAACTCCAGAGGCATGTGCCACTATCCATCTGGCTTTATGTGGGTACTGGGGAATGGAACTTGGGTCTTCTGGCTTTTGCAGGCAAACACCTTAATCGCTGAGCCATCTCTCCAGCCAGGTTTGGTATTTCTGATTTATTTACAGGTGTTACGGGCAGTTATCAGTTTTGCCTCCTGGTGTGTTGTCAAATGATGGTTATTTTATAAACAAAATGTAGAGGTAAATTTTCTTTTTTTCTTTTTTTGAGGTAGGGTTATACTCTAGCCTAGGCTGACCTGGAACTCACTATGTAGTGTGTCTCATGGTGGCCCTTGAACTCACAACAATCCTCCTACCTCTGCTTCCCAAGTGCAGGGACTAAAGGTGTGCACCACCATGCTCAGCTCTTTTTAAAAATTTTATTTATTTGAGAAGTGGAATGAAGATGCGAGCTCCAGGGCCTCTGCAGCTGCAAACATGAACTTACGATGCGATGCTATGTGCCACTTTGTGTCTGGCTTCACATGGGTATTGGGGGACTGAACCCTGGCCACGAGACCTTGCAAGCAAGTGCATTTAACTGCTGAGCCATCTTTTCAGCCAGTTACACTATCTTTGCACTTGTGCTCAAAGTGGAGGAACTTGAGTCAACACTCATGCTTTAGGAGTAACTCAGGGGTGACCTCAGCCTGAAAGCTCTGTTCTTTGCAGCAAAGTAACCCAGAGCGGCTTACCCTTCTCTCAGAATGCTTCCCTGCTCTGCCAGTATCACTTTCTCTCTAGTGCCCACACCGGCTGGGTAAATCCACCCTGGCAGCTCCATGAGAATGGCAGAGAGGCGTGGTTAGAAGGCTTTGGGTAGAGCTTGTATGATTACTTTGATTTCATTAAAAAATTTGACTGTTGATTAAAACCGTGAGCTATAAGTAAAAGCCTTACATTGTTTTCCCATGTGTACATAAGAGTTCCAGTGGTTGATTCACAAGAATCCAGGTTCTGGGCTGGAGAGATGGCCTGCAGAGCCCAATGACCTGGGTTCCAATCCCAGCACCCACGTGAAGCCAGATGCACAAAGTGGCGCATGCATCCTGGGACTACAGTCAGCTTCAGGTCAGCCTGGTCTAGAGTGAGGTCTACCTCGAAAAAACCCAAACGCAAACCAAACAAAAAAATGCATCGGACGAGGAGGGTCGTTCAGCTCCGAGGAACCCACCTCCTCACTAGGAAGCGGGGCAGCTCGCAGAGGTGCCGCAGCGGGGTCCCCCGGGCCTGAAGGTGAGCGGCAGGTCTGGGCGCGTTAGTGCCACGGGACCAGTACCCTGGGCTGCCCTCGAGGACCCGAGCGGGGGACGCGCGGGGTCGCCCCGGGAACCTTGAAACTGCGCATGCTCCGAGGCACGAATCTCGTGACGACAAAACCGACCGCACCCGAGAGCGCCCGGGAAGAGCGGCGCGAACCTTGCAGCCCTGAGCGCGTCCGCCACGGCCAACCCCGGGAACGCCGCGCTCCGCTCATTGGTCAAGCCGCACGCGACGAGCCGGGGGGCGGAGCTACACGCGGGCCCCGCGCAGGCGTGAGCGCACGCAGGCCTCTGATTGGCGGCGCGCGCGGCGGGGCGGGGCTGGAGGGCTGACAGTTGTGGAGGGCGGGGGCGCGCGAAGGGAGGGAGTGTAAATAGAGCGAAGGCGGCTCCGCGTCGGCCCCGCCGCCCCCGGGCGCCCCGCAGGAGCCGCGAGGGATATGGACGACGACGAGCAGGAGCGGCGGCGCAGGAAGGTGGAAGCCGGGAAGGCGAAGGTAAGCGGCAGCGCTCTCCTTCCTCTCTGGGTCGCGGAGAGGCCCTGAGGGAGGCTCTCGTGCCGCCTCGTCGCCGGCCGTGACGTGAGCGGGCGGGCCCGGGCGGCGGCCGCCACTCAAGACCCTGCCCTTCCCGCCGGCTCCCGGGAGCCCGCCTCCTGGCCGCCGCCATCTTGAATCCGCCGCCCTCGACCTTGTCCCGCCCCCCTATCGCGGCTGCAGCCAACCAGCGTCCGAGACGCGCGGCTCCTCACGAGGCGGCGGGGCGGGGCTACGCCTGCGCAGTGGGCTGGGCGCCGCGCTGGGTTATTTGGGGAGGCAGGTGGGTGGGTTCTGGTTACCCTACTGTCCCGGTGGGGGCGCCTGGGTTCCCCGGTCCTGCGCTGCACGCTCGTCTGCGCTCCCACTCTTTAAAGCTGTACTCAGGCTGGTGGTCCGAGGGCGCCTTCCCCCCGCCCCGCAGTCCGAGTTTGTCTGATGATCTGAAAGCATCGGGGTCCTCTTGGAGAACAGCTGGGGCTCACTCAGCACCAGCCCAGAGTGACGGCTCAGGACTAGGTAGAACCTCACGAAATGAGTGTGTGGATTTCCTGGACCCGCGAGAGGGAACCCCCCTACCTCCTGATCAAGCCCAGACCCTCCGGGCTACAAAAACATCCAGAACACATACCCAGCACAGCAGTGTCCGGTGACAGCGACAGCTAGACGACCAAGTGGCCCCATCCTTACTGCCTGTGACTGCTGTGCAGAGACAGCCGGCAGGCCTGAGCCCCTGGTGTGTGGGCCAGGTCACGCAGGCCTGAGCCCCTGGTGCGTGAGCCAGGCCCACGCAGGCCGGAGCCCCTGGTGCGTGAGCTGGGCCCACACAGGCTGGAGCCCCTGGTGCGTGAGCTGGGCCCACGCAGGCCGGAGCTCCTGGTGCACGAGCCAGGCCCACGCAGGCCTGAGCCTCTGGTGCATGAGCCAGGCCCACGCAGAGGTGAAGGATGAGAGGCCAGAGTAGAGCATTTCAACTTCTCCATGGGGAGCTGCTGGTCTCTGAGCTTTCGTGGTTTGTGAAAACCCACAGCTGTGCTGAGGGACATGGACAGTGGGGAAGAGCCCAGAAGCCGTGTGTTGGGTGACCACGGCCCTCTAGAGACCAGGTCTGTGCTGCAGAAGGGAGCTCCACACTGTTGCATTCCGTGGAGAAAGATGGAGTTGGATTTGCAGCACTGTCTGGTGTTCAGTTTTGTTCCCACATAAATGGCCTTGTGTAGTGCTCCCCCCGTCAATGAAACTGCACTTTTGTTTTTGTTTGCATGGGTTGTATGGCCACGGGACTAGAAGTGTCCCAATGAAAGGCTGTTGTTCAGCTCTTACTGTTTGTTTTTTCTTTCTCTTTTAGCTCTTTTTGACTAAAGTAAACCTCACATTTGAGGGACTGAACAGAGATAGGCTGTGCCTCTGACAGGCAACATTCGTGAAGGTCCCTAGTGCTTTGGTGAGCCGTGTCATGAAAATAGAACATCTGATTCCATAAAGGAAGATGCTAGATTGACCTGGCTTAATTAATTTTTTGCTATTTCTGTACCTCTTCTCAGAATCTATGACTAGGAAGTTTGGCTGGGCGATATATTTCTTTGATTAGGGGAAAATGGAGGCAGGAAGAGAATTTTTAGCTTTTATATGGTTTTAAAGTCTTGAGTATGCCTTTAGTTCTCATTGTTTTCAGTAGATGTATTTAATTTTCTGTAAACTGCTAAGGGTTAGAAAAGCTATTCTGCCATATTGTATTCTTTTGTCTTTGTTGAGGCATAATTAGCAGTCCTCATTAGTAGATTCTGGATATAAGTTTTTTTTTCTTCCCTTGAGGTAGGGTTTCACTCTAGCCTAGACTGGTCTTGAACTCACAGCGATCCTCCCACCTCTGCCTACCAAGTGCTGGTATTAAAGGTGTGCACCCCCACACCTGGCTATTCTGGATTGAATTCTTAGCTTGATGCCAGTGTCAGATGTCAATGAAGGCAGTGGTTTTTGGGAAAGTGGTCTGTTGGCCAGGTTCAGCTGAGTGGACATAGTCAGCTCGAGCCTCATGCTCCCCACAAGTGTGTTGACTTTGTGGTTGTGTTACTTTTTCCTTGTTTACTTCTGTCTCTACTACTTCTCCACATTTTTGCGCAGCTTGCTCACTTCCGACAGAGAAAAACAAAAGGTGACTGTTCGAATTCGAAGAAAAAGACGGCGAAGAGGAAGGGCCCGACTGTCGATGCGCCTGTCCAGGAGGAGAATTCGGTAGCGGCTCACAGCTGTGAGGTACCCGGAGGAGGGGTCCTTCCTACAAGCACACCATGCAGCAGCACCCTGGAGAGGGCCAGAGGGGCATGTGCCACTCAGGTAGATTTCTTCAGTGTTAAAACATTGTTTATCTTCTACTTATTGCTGGAGCAATTTACTAAAAATGGCCCTTGGTCTATTTTTGCCTTCCCCAAAGTGGGGAAAGAGGATTTAATTTAGTTTGTTAAAATTGAGTAAACCTCTGTGGTTTTAGGGTTTTTGGGTTGTTTTGTTTCTGGTAGCGTCTTGCTCTAGCTCAGGCTGACCTTGAATTCACTGTGTAGTCTCAGACTGTCTTTGAATTCATGGTGATCCTCCTACCTCTACCTACCAAGTGCTGGGATTAAAGGATATGCCCAGCTGGTTTTAGTTTTTTTTCTTTTTCTTTTTTGGTTTTTCGAGGTAGGGTCTCGCTCTAACCCAGGCTGACCTGGAATTTACTATGTAGTCTCAGGGTGGCCTTGAACTCAAGGTGATCCTCCTACCTCTGCCTCCTCAGTGCTGGGTTTAAAGGCGTGTGCCACCATGCCCAGCTGGTTTTAGTTTTTTATTATTATTATTTTTAGTGTGTATGTGCCTGTGTGGTGCATGTGGAGGCCAGAAGAGGATTTTGGGTGTCCTCCTCTATAGCTCTTCTGCTTTACTTCCTGGGAGCTAATTTTTCGGGTTAGACTGGTTAACCAGTGAGCCCCAGCAATCCTTCTGTCTCTGCCTCCCTCATCACTGGCCATGCCCATCCTTTTGTGTGGGTGCTGGGAATCTGAACTCAGGTCCTTGTTCTTGTGCAACAAGCACTTGTAACACAGAGCCATTTCCCAAAGCGCATGTGCCAGGGCCTCCAGCCACTCATTGCAAATGAACTCCAGATGCATGCTCCACTTTGTGCATCTGGCTTTATGAAAGTACTGGGGAATCAAACCCAGGTTCTTAGACTTTGTAGGCAAGTGCCTTAACTGCTGAGCCATCTCTCCAGTTCCCCATCTCCCAAGTTTTAATAAATGATTAAATTTTTTCCTATTTTTTTAATCTTTATTTTCAGTAGATATAGTATATGAGCAATTCTTATGGTGGTACCCCATTTCCCTCCTTCCTGTCCCCAATCCACTGGGGGCCCTTCTCTGTGAGCTTACTGGATCAGTCCATGGAGTAAGGGGTTATGATTAGTTCATGAGGTAGCCTGGTTTCCCCCTTCCCATTTTGTATGTTGTTGCTGAGGGGGACAATGTCTCTGGATATTCTCCCCCACCATGGCTCTTACAATCTTTCTGCCCCTTCTTCCACTCAGTTCCCTGCGTCATGGTGGGGGAAATATTAAGCCTGTTTTATTGTTGAGATCTTAAGTGTCTGTGGACTTCTGCTTTGGTTGTGTTGGATACCATTGTTGTCTGTCTCGATGACTTATTCTGGGTATTCTGGGTTATCTGACTTGCTGTGATGATAGGACTCATGTTTCTCTCCCCACTTTCTCATAAGTTTTGTTTGGGGCCTACATGATAGGCCCTGGGTGGTTCATCTCTTGCTGGGTTGTCGGTCATCATCCCATGTCTTGTTGGTGGAGTTTGGTTGACCTCGGCTCTCTCACTGCTTTCTGAAAAATACAAACAGACTCTCCACCGGAGATTTAGATCAGTATAGGTAAAATGAGACAAACATTGCTAATTGGCAAGATTCTATTGGATGTAGCTTTTCTGTAGTTCTCTGGTAGTGGGAATTTCCCCTTGGAAACCAAGGTTTTGGTCCCCATATCATTTTGTCCTGGATCCCAATTCCAGTTAAGGATTCTTTGTCACTGAGTGGATCTCTTGGCCAGTTTGAAAGTCATTGATTAATCCTCCCCCCACCCTGGGTTTTGGTGTCACTATTGCACAAATGATCACTTCTTGACGGACAGATCTCTCCCATAGAGCATTGTGTTCAGCATTCTCATGACATCAGTCTGAATTTTATATCAGTGGTCTCTGCTCTCTCTACAGATCATTAACCAATTTCTCCTGGCAGCTTATATAGCGCCTACTAGCACTACACATGCTACCATCTGGGATCTGGTTGCCATTCTGGATCTCATAGAGTCTCTCGGTGTTGTGTGATAACTTTCTGTAGCTTCTTCAGCAATAGGAAATAATATCTTTGTTAAATAATTTTGAGGGATTTTGGGTCCATTGCTTAAAGGCAGATGTCAGGTTGGTCCTTTGGAAGTTTACAATTGGCAGTAATTTGTGAGCCAGTTCTGTGTTGAGTTCTGTGCATGTGATATTCCTATTTTCCAATGCCCTGATTGTCTTTGTTGTCTTCCTGAAGGCAGGATGAGGGGAAAGGAAGAGGTATGGTAGGAATGGTTTGTGGCCAAAGGAACTGATTTCCTGCTACTCAAGCCTATGAGTGGCAGGGAACACTGTGGCTTTCCTGACCTTCCTGGGACTTGTGGTGGAGTGTGGACACCTTGAATCCTGAGGAGCTGTTCTGTGTACAGCTCAGGCTGCAGGTCCAGATGTTGTTTTCTAGGATGAGCTGGAAAACTCAAATTTCCAGAAAATGGAAAAGATTCAGAGGGCAGTATTTCAATGGAAAGAATATGTTGGGCTACCTTACAGAAGAAAGAATTTTAAAAAAGTAATCGATGCTGACATGTGAAATGTGTGCTAGTCTCCTTCCAGATTTGGAACTTTGCTTCTTTTGAAGGATGCAAGTAGGACCTTGGCTTTGTGCTCCTGTGTGCTCTGGAGCACTGCAGTTGTCCTCTGAGGGTGGCTGCTTGCTTGTGCCCGTAACCTTCCTGTACTCAGTCAGTTGTCTTGATTGCCGTCTTCTAGTTCTCCCAGCGCAGAGAGAGTACAGGCTGTGTTGAGAGGCCTCTGCTTACTACCTGTGGAGTTACTGTGTCTCCCGTTGAAACTCTCTGAGGGAAAACTAGAGCGCATGGCTAATATTTCACTAGATTTTTATTTTTGTTTATATGAGAGAGAGTATGAGCAAGCTACAGCCTCCTGCCACAGCAAACAAACTCCAGATACATGCTCCACTTTGTGCACCTGACTTTACGTGGGTGCTGGGGATTGAACACAGCACCCATGTTTTAACCGCTGAGCCATCTCCTCTAGCCCTCACTAGTTTGTTTTCTTTCTTCCTTCCTTCCTTCCTTCCTTCCTTCCTTCCTTCCTTCCTTCCTTCCTTCCTTCCTTCCTTCTTTCTTTCTTTCTTTCTTTCTTTCTTTCTTTCTTTCTTTCTTTCTTTCTTTTTTTCTTTCTCTGTTTGTTTGTTTTCTGAGGTAGGGTCTCAGTCTAGCCCAGGCTGACCTGGAATTCACTATGTAGTCTCAGGCTGACCTCAAACTCACAGTGATTTTCCTACCTCTGCCTCCCAAGTGCTGAGAATTTTTAGGCGTGCGCCACTACACCTGGCTCCCCAAGTCGTGTTTGAGAGTACTAAGAAGCCTACTACTTTTTGGAAAGCCTACAGAGTGTCAGGTTGGTTTGTTGGATGTGTCTTCATGTTGGTCCAGGCACTGTTCCTGGCAGTGCATGGTGTTGTTGGTGATTAGTGAGTCTCATCATCAGGCAGACTATCACTTAGTTCCTGTGGTTTCTTCTGAGAGGAAAGGTACTACTTCCCCATTGAAGTGAAAACTGTTTTGAATCAGGATACACAAAGACTGTAAATATTCTGCTCCCACTATACTTTCTTTTGTGAATTTTGGCTTCTAATAGTAGTTTTGCCTGAATAGTGGTTAGTAATGTTGAGCAAGTGATAATTTTTATGTCAATCATGACACTGCCTGTGTTTCTTGGCCTGCTATGAGGAGGGGCTGATTGTTTATCCTTGTTTGATTATTTTTATCAGTGCACTTAACCGCCTGATGTGTAGGAACTTTTGTCTCAGTGATAAGAGAAATAATATGGAGCCAAAGAAATTACACATAGTCAAATTTTAGTTGAAGGAAGGGAAAGGGAGAAGGGGCACAGCACCGCTGTGGAGAACAGGGCCAGGCTTCCCCCCAGGACAGAGGCAAGGTTTTACCTATGGGCAGGAGCGGCTTTTGCCACTAGAAACAAATCCCACATGAATGTGCCATGCCACTTTTGCATTTGTCTTTCCATGCGTGCTAGGGAATAAACCCAGGCCAGCAGGCTGTACAGACAAGAGCCTTTAACACAGAGCCACAGCCCCCCTTTTTGTGCATACGTATATGTTGTGTGTCTGGTGTGGTTTGTGTGTGGCATATGTGCCTGCACAGTGAGCATGCTCTTGCCTGTGGTGGGGTATACTCACCTATGGTGGCCAGAGGGGAATGTCACTTTCTCCCTTCATTATTACTGGAGTCTGAGTCTCTTACTGATTGCAGAGTTTGCTGGCTTTTTTCTTTTTCTTTATTTTGGAAGCCCTAACATTTTTTGGTTTCTGCTTCCCACAGGACTGGCGTTGCAGGTGTGAGTGGCCATGCCCAGTTATTTATATGGATTCTGGGGACCTAATTTGTGTGTTCTCTCAGGCTTCTAAGGCCCTCGTGCTTGCACACAGAGCACTCTTAATTGCCAAGCCGTCTCTCCAGCCTGTCTCTGCTTTCCTGTCTTTCCTCAGAAATCGGTCCTTTCTTGTTGCCTCATCTTTTCTTATTATAGAGTTGCACAGAAGAGTCTTCTGAAGTCTCTCCCTGGAGCTCCGTAACTGACTTCTGTAGTTTGTTTTTATTGTTTGCTCGTGTTGTAGTGTGTGCCAGCACTTCTTGTGGTTGAAAAACATTTTATTGTCATGAAAACAGCTCTCTCCATAGCCACAGATTGAACCAAATGCAGATTGAATATATTTGGAAAAAAATGAACCTGTACTGAATATGTACATATTTTTTTTCTTATTCACCACACAGCGAGTGTAACATCACAAGTAACCTAGAAATGATTTGTCTGTAGGAGGATGTAGGTGGGTTGCATGGAAATACTGTGCATTTTACCCATCCCTAAGGATACCAAAAACACAACTTGTGGCACATTTTACTGAAGCTTTTCTCCCTATTGAAGCAGTTTCTACCTCTTATCTGTTATGGATAATGCTGTTAATATTTGTATGCCACTTTTGTCAGGGCATAGCATTTCAGTCTCTTGTGAATCACAGTCAATTCCTAGGGACTGTTTGCTCATGTGAATTCTCTGTACCACATCCTTTGCTTTCCTTCCCCAGGAACAAGACTGTGACCTGGACGGGATTGGTCAGCAGCAGCCACCACCACCACCATCCCAGGTGTGATCCACACAGCCTGGCCAGGGTTCTCAGCCTGGGCAGGGCCGTGATCTGTGCTCTGCCATTCACACCAGGGCAGTGGGTCTTGGTTGCTGGGGAGGATTGTAGGTGGGAGAGACTCATCCCGGAGTGGGTGGTGGGTGCTCCCCCCTTTCTGCTTTATTTCCACATTTTGTTTGTGAGGCCTTTCCTGGGGCAGGTAGTGGGGCATGTCTGGGCACTTGGTGGGGAGTGGGAATCTGGCATTTGCCATGATGTACGAGAGGTGCACTGACTGCCAGCTGTGGACTGTTGTAGCATGGGGATACATGCTAGTGTGTAGGTGGGTCCACACTTATGGGTTACATGGCCCCACTTCTGAATATGCTTCTTAGTGTTGCCCTTACCACCCTGGTTCTAAACCTGGCCTTCCTGCCTGGCTCTTCTGCCTGCAGACAGCCCACGGCCTTGAGCTGGAAGCCCTGCGCCTGAGCCTGAACAACATGCACACAGCACAGTTGGAGCTGACGCAGGCCAACCTGCAGAAGGAGAAGGAGACAGCGCTGACGGAACTGCGGGAGATGCTCAATGGGCGGCGGGCACAGGAGCTGGCACTGCTGCAGAGTAGACAGCAGTGTGAGCTGGAGCAGGTGCGGGAGCAGCATGCCCGCGAGAAGGAGGAGATGGTGCTTCGCTGTGGGCAGGAAACAGGTACTGAGCAAGTGCTTGCTCATCCAGTGTGTTTCCCAAATGCAGCTGGACTAGGAACTTCCTCAAGAAACAGCCTGCTTTTTTAGCCCAGGCTGACCTGGAACTCATTATGTAATATCAGGCTGTCCTCGGACTTACGGTGATCCTCCTACCTCTGCCTCCCAATACCTCTGCTGGGACTAATGGTATGCACCACCACACCTGGCTTATTTATTTTTCACAGTAGAATCTCACTCTAGCCCAAGCTGACCTGGAACTCACTATGTAGTCCTAAATTGAACGCACAGCAATCCTCCTACCTGTGCTGGGATTAAAGGCATGCACCTTCATGCCTAGGTTCTTATTTTCTTTTTTTTTTAATTTAATATTTATTGTCCATAATGAGTTACATTATTTAGTGGGCAAACCATGCGTTGTTATCCCGACTTCCCCAATTCCCCCCCTCCCCATCCCTGATCAGTTGTATATCCTCCTTCGTGGGCTGTCTGTATTAGTCCTTGTGGCAAGGGATCCTGTATATATCTTAGTACTCATCCCGGTTAGGTTCTTATTTTCTAAATCATTCCTCTTGCATGCACATGTTCCTGTATCTACCCTTCAGGAGGCAGGTTAGCCTATCCAGTGGTTCCTCCAAGTGGGCAGGTCTCTGATAGTGATGGGATCCAGGCCCCCTAAAGCAGGAGACTTTCCTATGGACACCGTGCTGCAGTACTGGGTAATGGCTGGGCAGTACCCAGACTTGACATGTCTGTTCCTTTTAGAAATGATAGTGGTGCAAGATCTGCATGCTGGAGCAAACAGACATTTAAAAATATCTTTCCAGGCATGGTGGTGGGGCACACCTGTAGTCCCAGCACTCGGGAGGCTGAAAGAAGAATCACTGTGAATTTGAGGTCAGCCTGGGCTAGAATAAGACCCTGCCTTGAGAAAAAACCAAAATCTTTGTATATGTGTGTGTATGAGTGTTAGTATGCTGTGGTGCGTGTTTGGCAGTAAGAGAACCTCCTTACCTTCCACACTGTTTGAGGCAGTGTCTCATTGAATGCCAGGCTAGGTGGCTGTGAGCCTCTGAGGATCCTCCTGTCTCTCCTCCCACCTCACCTTACGGTGCTGCTGTGTCTAGCTTTGTGTAAATTCTGGGGATGCTAACTCAAGTTATCTCCCTTGTGCAATAAACTTCTTTTTATTTTCTTCCCATTGATCCATCTCCCAGCCTTCAAATGCACTCTTTTTTTAAAAATATTTTTATTTATTTGCAAGGAGAGAGATTCTCCAGATGCATGTACCATTGAGCATCTGGCTTTTTTTTTTTTTTTTTTTTTTTTTTTTTTTTTTTTTTTTTTTTTTTTTTTTTTTTTTTTTTTTTTTTTTTTTTTTTGTGAATATTTTATTCATTTTCAAGCAGAGAGAGAGAGAAAGCGAGAGCACCAGGGCCACCACTTTGTGGATCTGGTTTATGTGGGTCCTGGGGAATTGAACCTGGGGCCTTAGGCACTGGAGGCAAGTGCCTTAACCGCTGAACCATCTCTCCAGCCCTCAAATGCACTCTTACTCTCCTGTCCCTCACCACTAGTCCAGCCTTCAGTGGATTTGTTAAATTTGGAGCCAGGCCTGACTTGCTGCTTGCTTGAAATTTACTCACTAGCATCTTCTGTAGGATCTTTCTGTGCATAGGCTTTGTCAGGCTGGATCCAGATACTCTTTGATACCAACTCAGGGAACCTCTAATTCTTGGCCTAAACTGATTTATTTATTCCTGATACATGTATTTTGTTTTGTTTTATTTATTTATTTATTTTTTGGTTTATTTATTTATTTTTGGTTTTTCAAGGTAGGGTCTCGCTCTAGCCCAGGCTGACCTGGAATTCACTCTGTAGTCTCAGGCTGGCCTCAAACTCATGGCAATCCTCCTACCTCTGCCTCCCAAGTGCTGGGATGAAAGGCATGTGCCACCATGCCCGGCTTGTTTTGTTTTTGAGATACCTTCACTGTGTAGTCCAGGCTGGTCTTGAACTCACAATCCTCCTGCCTTGGCCCTGAGTGCTAGGATTGCAGTTTGTATACCCACATGTCCAGCTTGGTACATGCTTTTATGTTTTGTTTCTAGTGAGTTTTAAAAACTGTGTTTATTAGTGTACATTAATAATATATAGTGGCCTTCATTATGACATTTAAATTTTTTTTTAACTTTTTCATTATAGCTTTCATAATTATAGACCATAAACTATTATGATTCCCTCCCCCATATTTCTTCCCCCTCTCAGTCTCTGTTTTGTTTTGGTGTCACCATCTTTTCCTCCCATTATGTGTAGGTATTGTCAGGCACTGCAAAGTCATGAACATAAAGGCTGTTTTGTGTCTGGAAGTTTGCATTGTAAGCAGTCTTACCCTTCCTTTGGCTCTTACAATCTTTCCGCCACCTGTTCCGCAATGGACCCTGAGCCTCGGGAAATGTGATAGAGATGTCCCAGTGCTGAACACTCCACTGTCACTTCTCAGCACTGTGGTGTCTTTTGAGTTATCCCAGTGGTCACTGCCATCTGAAAAAGAGAAGCCTCTCAAGCTAAGAGTGAGAGTAGCATTATTCTTTGGGTATGCTTATTTAAATTTAAAAAAGTGCTTGTAAGGCAGTTTGGTGGGCATAATATATGCATTTAGCCAGACAACAGCAGCTGTTACTCCCCTAGGGCTCATGACCTCTCCCACTATATGGTTTTGATCAGGTCTTCAGTATCAGGCATGCTTTCCCTCCCATGGAGTGGGCCTCCAGTCCAATTAGAGAGCAATTGGTTTCTCCCACAGTAGATGTACTACTGTTGCACCAGTTGGCACATTTGGCCTGGCTGGCCAGTCTTAAGGTTTGTAAGGTCCACTGCTGTTCACCACTGTTGATGACTTCTCTTTCCATAGGACTTCATGCTGCCATAGCTTTTTCCAGCTTTCTGTCAACTGGTTAACAGGGAGAAGGTTTCCTGCTAAGCTCAAGGTTGATTTCTCAGTGACCTGCAGCCCAGGCATGTGGAGTCTTTAGCAGTAGGGTCTTACTATCTCATTCTGGTGAACAACCAAGAGCTTTGGCAATGGCTTGTAATGTTTTAGGGACTTCAGGAACCTCCCTGGCCAACAACTCGTTGGAAGGTATCCCATCCCTGGCACTGAAGTTTTTCTAGTAACAATCTATGGTTACTGGCTGTGCCATTATACAAGAGAGAACATGTGGCATTTTGTTTGCTGGGCCTGAGTTACCTCAGTATGATCCTTTCAGGATACATCCATTTTCCTGAAAATTTCATAATTTAATTTTTATTTATCTATTAATTTGCAAGGAGAGAGAGAGAGAGAGAGAGAGAGAGAGAGAGAGAGAGAGAGAGAGAATATGCGTGCCAGGGCCTACAGCTACTGCAAACGAACTTCTGATGTATGGGCCAATTTGTGCATCTGGTTTACGTGGGTACTGGGGAGTTGAACTCAGGTCATTAAGCTCCAGTGGCAAGCACCTTTAACATTGAGCCATCTCTCCAGTCC
>PVHP010019242.1:0-32180 GCA_004024765.1 Zapus hudsonius
TGAGGAAAAACCTTAATATTTTAAATTTAGAAAATGCATGTGTTTAGTGTTATTTATTGTTCTTGTATTTGTGACACCATTTTTAGTTGTATTTTTCCCCCTTAAGAGTCACATAAAGCTGTCTTATTAGCACTCTGTTTAAAATGTCCTGGACAGATTGGGATTTACATGTGAAAATCAGTATTTCTGCTTAGATATCCTCTTTATAATTTGAATTATGTAGCCAAACCAATATCTCTGTTTTCGATGGATGGACTGCTTACATATATTAGCCACTTTTTTTTTTTTTTTTTTTTTGGTTTTTCAAGGTAGGGTCTCACTCTAGCCCAGGCTGACCTGGAATTCACTATGTAGTTTCAGGGTGGCCTTGAACTCATGGCGATCCTCCTACCTCTGCCTCCCAAGTACTGGGATTAAAGGCGTGCACCACCACGCCCGGCTTATATTAGCCACTTTTATTTTATCTTTTAAAATTTCAAGATGATTCAAAGCTATAGCCAAAATGAATATGTAAACCAGCATGTAGTCCCTTCAGAGAAAGTTATTTTGTTGTAGCCTCTTCATATTTTGAATGCATATATATATATATATATATACATATACACAACACATATCTACAGAATCCATACTAATATAATATACTAAAATCTAAAGTCAGATTAATGAAATATGAGAATTATTAATGATCTAGGGTCAGGCTGAAGTGCAGGCCAATTCATTTTGCTCTTCTACAAAGTGAGCTGTAAGCTGGGGATGGATTGATGCTGTGCAAATAGCTGCTGCATATTGCTCCCATAGTACATTTTATATGCTTATATATTTAATATTCATAACAGACCTATAAAGTCATCATTTTATTATTCCCACTTCACAAATAATGTGAAGTAAAAAGAAATTATGTAATTTATTGAAGATGTAGCAATTAGCACATATTTAATCTGATCTGGTAGTCTGTTTTAGTGGCCTTGTTCCCACTGTATGTAGTTCAGAAGGAAATTAAAGCCAGACCAATGAACTGTAAGCCAAGTAGGAATAGCATTTAGTAAGAGGCTGCATCAATCAGGGATTAGAAATTAATCTTTTCTGAAAGGTCAGTGTGTAGAAATGCATTGGAGTTACATCACTGAAATCCGGTTTGATCTTTTTATATACACAAGTGTTAACTGTTGACAGATGATTTAAACTTGGAATCCCTGGCATGGTACTGTTAGTTCTAAGATGACAAAATACTGAATATCTTTCCTCTGTTCACACAGATGAACTGGTATTTTCTTGGTTGATAACCTAGGGAAATTCTTTAAAAAAAAACCATGAACACGAGTATATTTTAATGATAATTACTTTCTGGGGCTTTTGAGATTATGTAAAACATTGAAAGAAGCCATGGGCATATAGACTGGTGCAAGTAATGAGGCATTAAGTACAGCTCCCACTGCCGGGGAAGGAAGTGCATAGAGCAGGGAGAGATCTGTTTCCCCTGAGCTGCAAGGTATGTTCAGTGATTTCAGTAATGAGCTGTTCTTTCTTGCATTAGCTCCTGTGAAACTCATCAAACATCACAGATCTTCAGGCTTTGATAATTTATGTCATTTCAAAAGAAAGAAAATAGACAGATAGTGTAATTCATCTTTGATAAGCCACGAGTAAATGAAATTAAATATATATACATTACAATGACTTACAAGTCTAAGACAAATGGGATAGTTTCCTTTTGAACCAAAAGTGATTTACTATTCAAGAAGCTAGAGGTTAGTATGAAAATCACCATAACAATTATGAATTTATTGTGAAAATAATAAGGTATAATGATAAAAATGCAAATCTTAAGGTGTTCTCAGCTAGCTAGAGGTCAAATCAATGTTTTATCTCAAATCAAAACATCAGAATTATTCTCCAGTCAAGTTTTAATTTTTAAAGATTGAATATTTATGCAGAACCAAAAAGCTAAAATTGTCAGAAGCCCTTGAAAAAGGTTAAACTAAATATAAAGTAAATACCAAATGTTCAAGAATAAGTTTAAAGGTGTCCATAAACACCACAAATTAAAATGCAAGGTGATTTTAGAAGAAAATTTGTACATTTTATTAGCTTTTCAATAGAGTAAAAAATTCTTAATATTTATTTCTATAGATTCATTTAATGCTATTTTTATTTCATTTTTTAAAGAAAAATTAAATTAAAAAAAATCTGTCAGGAGGAAAGATTGATTCCCAGACTTTGCACATAGTGCATCATACTGCTTTTATTTAAAACATTGATAGGTTTATAGAATCGCTTCTACTTTGCGTATGTCTTCTCTTTTTACTGCCCCAAGGAATATGAAAACCCCATGTTTATAGACCACTGGTGTAAAAGAAGAAAAAGTCAAAAAGTAAAGCTTTGAAATCAGGTAGATTTGAGTTCAAGTGAAATCACAGAGGAAATGGTGAGATGATCTCAAATTTTTCTCTTCAGCTTGGTCAGATTTCACAAGAGTTTTGTTTGTTGTTCTTGTTGCTGTTATTGCTGTATTGTATTTTGTTTTTCTTGAGGCAGGGTCTCACCATAGCCCAGGCTGAACTGTCACTCACATTCTAGTTTCGGGATGGCTTCAAATTCACAATATTCTCTGTGCTCTGTTGCCTAGAATCTGCCAGGTGAATCTTTTGTTCTATTTTGAAGCATTCCACTCATGTATTATGAGTCTAAACCCTCCATTATTGGTTCATATTTAAGGGTCACAAGTGTCCTCATTATTTTGATCATTTCTTTGACACATTCATATTTTTATGCCAGAGTATCTATAGTTATAACAATCATTCCAAGTAATTTCTAAGAATTTCCCATTCTGCCTCAAAGCTTCAGTTAAGTACACCCTGGATGATGTGGGAATATATTTTCCCCATCTTGAGTATCGCTGGATAGGTCTCTGTTGTTTGGGGGAACAATGCTGTTGATGTGATCTAAATGCAGAAACCTGTGAGAGAAAATGCTTGCATTTATGACTTATGTTAGTCAGTCTAGATAATCTTTCTCATTCCTAACAGTTTAGGCACAATTGTTTCTGTATTTTAGACAGAAAGAAGTAAAATAGGTTCAGCAGGCCATGGGGTGAAGCTTTTAGGAACCTGTTTATAGGGAACCTCGGAGAGGAAAATCAGAGAGAGAAAAAAATATCCTCTTTTGCCAAATTAATGAAAAAGAATCTCAGGTAATGAGAAAACTACTTAAATATCTCTAGAGACATAAAATATATTTCCCTAATTCCATAGTGTTTAAGTGGGAAACATTTTATGACTATAATGTATGTTTAGCGGCAAGGAGGGAGCCATGATTCAAAAAGGAATGAGCCATGCATATAATTCACTATTTTTGTCATGCCTGCATTCATTCATTCCACCTCCGGTCAAATATTGTCTAGTACAGTTCCACACATGATAGGCCATTCTAGAACAGACAGAGGAACAATATGAGTCCTGTCGTAGCTCACTGTCTAGTCAGAATTGGCCCACATAGAAACAAGTTAGCTGTGGGAAACAGCCTATGTGCACACAAACCAGTTGTTTAGTGCCTTATGAAAGGGAAATATTTGCAGAAATATTTTGAGCTGCAGTAGAAGAAAAACAGGGAGAGGGCTGGAGACCAGGCAAGAGATGCTGTTCTTGCTGAGGCGCTGAGGGCTGGGCAGAGAATCCTGCAGAGCTGAAACCTGTATGTCAGCTGACAGGCTGGAGGGCAGGCTACTCTTTCCCTTTACAGCATCCTTAAGACATTTTCTCTTCTCCTAGAGGTGAAGTTCAGGTTTAGAGTTCTGGGGCTTGGAGGCTCTCATTTAACGAGCTCTATCTCCGACTTTAAACTTCCAGCTCCTGATCTAGCTGCTTAATCCCTTCACCAAAAGTACCCATGTAAAGGTGAGGCATCCTGCATTTACTGAAATTTCACAACTCAGTAAATGAATTTTGAACACTTTTCAATGGTGTTGGATTTTAGGCCTTAAATAAGAAATCCTTTTGGATTTCTTATGGTTTTCCATCTACCAACACTGTTTTTTTTTTGCTTTCCTAGCAAATGATTTCAAAATATTTTGGTTTACTCTTTACTAATATGTTGATGCATCTGTTCCATTCATGTTAGACTCCTTTCTATTGGCGCTCCCACTATTGTGACATCCCACTGTTCTACTCTCCAGTTTGAAGCCCTTTTGTAACAAAAACATTTTAAATTCAAGAACATCTTTCTGTCACCCTACTCCAGTAATGTGCATAATTGACATTTGAAAAGTTAAAGGGTTTAATTTAAAATTAATTTAAAATTTAATTAATTTAAAATTAATTAATTGAACATAGCTTATTGAAAAAAATCATATACTCGAATTATATGTTTATCAAAGTTTATTTTAGTTTTGTTTGAAAAATGTTAATGGATTTACTGTTTATTTATCCAGTCATCTTGAGATCTTCATTCAGAGTGTTAAGTTGATGAGTGACCCTGGTCTGTGTGTTTAAAGACTTCTCGAGGTAATACAGGAGACACAAATCTGAACTGTTGAATTAGAATACTGAATATGGGTTGTAACAGTAGAAGAAAATTTATGGATATTACTAAAGGCACTAAAGACAGAGTGTCTCAGTCTCAAGAGTAAGAAACAGTTTCCTGAGAAAGATAATCTCAAAATTATGTTTAGAAACTGGTTAACTTATGATACTGAGCATATTGTTATGTTAGTATATATAATTATATAACAATTAATTTTTTTAAATCTAAATTCCAGAAGAAATTCTAGGAGGAATTTGACAAATATAAGCTCCTTTATAAGGAGCAAGGGATGGATTACAAATTTTGATACAGATATATAGTTTGATCTAGCAGTGATACTTTTGTTATCTCTAGAAGCAGGTCTTTGAGTGAACTTAGAGGACATCACATCATAATAAATAGTGTGTCAATGTCTTCCCTCCCCTGTGTAGCTCTCATCACCTCCATCCTGTCCCCAGAGTTTGGAGATCATTATTGTCCTCTCATATATGCCGATGACTATGAAGTCTCAGCTCTGAGATATGAGTAGGAAGTGATTCTATCTTTTCCAGGAACTGTCGTCTCTGCCCACTCCCTCAAAACGTTCCCTGCTAGATAGCTGGCTTCCTTATTGATGATCCTCAGTCAGAGGGTTTTCAGTGCGTTTTTGATTATTAAATGTCTCATCGTCATAATTAATTCTGAATACCATTTGTGTTCATTCAGTGTTCATTGAAGGTGCACCTGTTGTCAGGGGTGGAGACCTGCTCAGACCACTCTTCATCACTGCAGGCACTTTTCCTTCAGCTTCCAAATGGATTGGCAGCTGAGAACTTTACAATGGGTAGTCACAAAATCACCTTCCTGAGGACAGTTTATAGTTTATCACAAGTTGTTGTGAGACATGAAGCCCCAGTCCCTTTACTTCAAATGGGAACTCTGAAAGTCCATTTTAGCTCCAGTGCCTTCTGCAGCACTGACTGAGAACTGCACCCTCGTCCCATGGCATCTCTGCCCTCTCCCTGCTTGTGATTCTCCCCAATCCTCAGCAATAGACGTCCAGAGAAAGTGAAAAAGACTGAGGGATGCAAACATCAAACCAAGAAGTTGTACTTAAGGAGTCATGCCTAAAATCTCCACTCTGACAGGCATGTGGCATGGTTTCCTTTCCCCATGTGTCTCTTCCTTTTCCTGGGCTTCTTCATTTGAGTGTTCTGCCCACCCTCGGAAGTCCATTTAAGTCTACCCTAAATTGAGATCAATTTGAAGTCTCTTGCCCTGCCTATCATGCTCGTTACACTGTAACTTTCTTGTAACTTACAGAAATTTATTTCTATACCAACTTTATTTATGTCTTCTCCATTAGACAAGAAGCAATTTGAAACCGGTGTCTGGGTTTGATTAAACTTTGTGTTTCAAAAGGAAAATAATATTTGACATGTAGAAGATGATCTATAAATAATTTTTAATAAATTACTGAGTTGTGAATGAAAAACACCCTGCAAATGAGTGTCTGGGGAGATGCCTAAGTGGTCAAAGCACTTGCTGTACACGTGTGAGGATCCAAGATCACAACATCTGTGATTCGTGACTGGTGGTAGAGGGCTGCCTGTATTTCCAGTGTTCCAGAGTAGGCAAAGACAAGGAGATCCTGGAGCAAGCGGGCTAGGTAGACTAGCAGAATGAGTTAGCCCTTCATTCAAATGAGAGACCTACCCTCATTAAATAAAGGAGAAAGTGACAAGATGACACTCAATGCCAAACTCTGGTCTCCACATAAGAACACACATACATAAATGCATTCATGACACACACAAACTGTAAAGGTCTGTTTTGCATATTTGAGACTCCAGCTGCAACCCCAACTCCGCACAACAGGTCTGTAAAGGAAGGAGGTCAGTGGGTGCAAGTTGCTCAGTATACAGAACATATTGTATTACAAGGTTGTGTTTAAAAGGTATTAGGGACTGAAGAGGTGGCTGAGTAGATAAAGTGCTATCACACCAATGTAGTACCAGAGCTCAAATCCCCAGAGTACACATAAAGTCAGATACGATAGTTGTAGTATCTGTAATAACAGGCTGCCTAGGGTAAGAAGGGAGGCAGAGACAGGAGAATTCCCTGAAGCCTGTGTGGATCAACTAGCCTCATGAACAATAGCTGTTTCTTCAAACAAGGTGGGAACACCGTCAGGACCAACACCAGATTTTTGTACTTGGACACACACACACACACACACACACACACACACACACACACACACACAGGAAGGGACTTTAATATGGAGAGTTTCCTTAGGATTTATCTTCCAGGTATGTTATACAATGTAAGACTTAGAGGAGGAAAGATATTTGGACAGTTATTAAAATATAAAATAAATACTTTTCCATTTAAAGAGTACTTTGAGTTTGATGGAGACAAGGAGGAGGAGCAAGAGGTATATATTTATACAAAAATAAAGGTAAATTAGGGTACAATTTCCAAATTCATAAATGTATCATAAATTATTGGAATATGGTTACACACACTTTCTCAACACAATACGTCCTAATAGTGTCCTGGGGAAAGTAAGAAAAAATATTTCGAAGTACAGTCATTCAAATCTATTGGTTTGAGGAAATGAGGAAGACATAATAAAAGGTTACTTCCCCATTTCATACTTGTGAGAAGAAAATAAAATTAGAGCAGTACCAACCACCAACCCAGGCAGCAAAGAAAAAGATGCTTTAGAGATAATTATTCACTTATTCCAGTAACTAGCTCCTAGTAACTTGCTGCTTTCCAACATTTCTCTAAGTGTAATATGCATAAAATCCAAACTAGACACATCCTCCTTGCATCCTGTACAAATGAAAATAACATGTACAATTTTGGAGAAAACTAAAGCAGATGATGAAATAGAGTAAGTCTCTGGGCTGGTGATGCTGTTACAGGTAACATAATTAGAAAAAGGCAGTATTTAATTGAAGAAATGAATGACACATGGCCATGTAATGATCTGGAAGCAAATGTTCTAAGCAGAGAGAACAGTGGTGAAGGAATATCCTTGGCCTGAAGTGGAAAGACACAAAAGGATAAATGGGGTGGGGCCAGCAGTAGGAGGTGACAGGACACCTTGCAAGATTGATGTTCATCTTGAAAACATCACAGGAGCTCGTGAGTATAGAGAATTGACAACAGAGATAAAATGGACCAGGCACTTTTTACTGCACAAGGTTAGGAGGAATATCATGTTGACTTGGGCTAGGGAGATGTTCAGAACTTGAAGGGAATTTTTAGAATTCTATAAATATGGAAAATGAAAAGTTTGGAGATGGCCAGCCTATGTGACTGTGAGGTCACCAAGACTAGAGAAGTATGAGAAAAAAAAGTCAGACAAGTGATGAAACTGGAGGCAGGATGAAGGACAGGACGAGGAGGACTCTGACAAAGCAGAGAAACTCTGCATGCAAATTTCTATCATCTGAATTATAGTAGGAAGAGATGTGGATCACTTCCAGGTGCTGCTGAGTGATGGCATCCGTTAAGCATGGACTCATTTTAACTTTTAAAAATTAACAGTCATCTCTCCCTGGATGAGCTAGCTCACATATTAGGATTGATATCCGTAAATAAGACATTATTGTACAACATGGAAGATGCAAAGACCTGAAGTTGGAATACAGTGGGAACATTTATCTGAATGAAAGAAAGAAGACAAGAAAGAAAAAAGAACATTGTCAGCCACTAGTGGCTTTGGATGACTAACCAACTTGTATTTCATAGACACTTTAGTACAGAATAAAGACTGATTCTCAGACATGAAGGAAAGCTGCTGCTGATTAAATGTTATTCATTCACCTCCGTGTGTATTCCCCTCTGTGCATGACATATGGACTGCAGAGATGGCTCACTGCTTAAAGGCCCTTGATTGCAAAGTCAGGTGACCCAGGTTGGATTCCGAGTACCCATGTACAGCCACATGCTCAAAGTGGTTCATGCATGCAGAGTGCATTTGCAGCAGCCAGGCTCTCTCCCTTTCCCTTCTCTCTATCAAATAAGTAAACTTTTAGCATTCTCTTTATTTTACTTGTCTGTTTCCCAGGTATATAAGCTAAAATGTAGCTTGCCTCCTCTCTCCTTTGCTATTTCTAAGTATCATTACAACATGGGGATCCTCCAATGATTGTTTCTCTCCCACTCAGTACCAGGATCTCTGACGATTGCAGCCTTCCCAACCATTTCAACTTGGAGGAAAAGCTGCCTCCCATCTCCTCTCTCTTTTGGATCTCACCATATCCAGGGAACAAGGTTTTCATGATCTTCTTTTCTAAAATAAAAGAAGAGAATTCTCTTGCAATGCATTATTATACCCCTCCCCAGCCTGGCTCACTAGATCAACAAACATCATCAGACATATCCATGGCCACAGCCAAAGATTAAGCTACACATTTTGCTTCATGAACCGTAAGATTTAGAGTAGACTGAGGGCACACAGCAAAGAAACAAACTAACAGAAAAAGAAACTTAAAGCCTTAGGAAAGATTCCTTTGTTCTCTAAACCAGTGGATCATTTGAAATTTCACTTGAAATTACCATATCTATTGACAAAACATCAATTATTGTGAAACTCAGATGTGAAATTGAGTCTCATCTAACCCAGATTTTTTATTTCCTTTTCTAATATTGATACGTGCATACATGTAAGTACAAGAACACACACACACATGCACACACACATACACACACACCACCATTGCTACAGTAGCAGTATTTCTACTGCACTGTAATTTGTTCCATTATAATAAAAGATTGATTTTTACCTCCCACTGGAGAGCAAGATATGAGTTGGGATGAAAAATCATTGACCTGTGAAACTGTCAATTTGTGGATGTAGACTAGGGTAACACTAGCTCCCTGCCTCAAGTATATTCCCTCGTCACTCAGAGGCAATTCTTTTGATGAAGCCCGCATCGATGATAACCAACTCACAAAATAAATAAAAATATTAGTATTTATTTTTTTAATGTTTCTGATTTTTGTTAAGATAGTGTGCTATAACTAATTGCTAGTGACATGTGATTTTTGAAATTCTTGACATGTAGAAATGCGAATCTAACAAGTAATCACTTGAAGAATGAGTCAAGAAGGTGAAACCCTCCCCTTATGTTAATAAATTATGTTAGCATTTTAGAACTTACTTATGTACATATGGCCATAGGTTCAAGGGAATTAGATTTTCCAAGTAATTGGTAAGATAAATGCTGTCTCTCCCATTACAATCTGGGACCGACATTGCTGTCAGAATTATCTTTATAAAACCTTCTGAGTAATTCAATTCCCTTATTAAAGAGCTTTGACAGTGCATCCATTTCCCCGAGACTGGATTTCAAACTTCTTTATAGGACAATTACAGTCCTTGCCTTTTCCTTCAACTTATCTTTCCAAAACTACCACTGGCCTCTTTCTTATTCTGCTGTCTGGTTCCATTCTTTCACTCTACTTTCCTTCTAATATTCTGTAGAATACTTTTTACTGAATAATCCAGTTTTCCCTTCCATATACCACACACTTTCTCAATTCAATAACCATATCAGGATGCCTGTCTAAGCTTTTTCTGATCTTTGTAAGATTTCTTCCCTGATTCATGGCATGCCAGATAACGTAAGAGTGTGCGTTTCTGACCTAGCTTTCTTCTCTCCCACAAAGAAGCACTGCCCTCTGAGTTGCCAACTTGTGCTTTATTTGTGCCTTTCACATTTCTTCCCTGATCTGGAAAGGTGCCAGGCCACTCGCCCCTTTTTCTTCTTTTCTACTGTCTTTATCCATTAGCCAACAATGCACATGGTTTTGTCATGAAGAAAATTGTCTTTCAAATCTGTGATTCTTCCTCCAATGATTTTGTTTTTCTTTGGTTTCCTTAAAATATATGAATAAATGTGTAAAAATAGTTGATGAATATGAATTCGCATCACCTCTGTCCATCTTTTATGTCTGTGACTCGTGCACAGTACCACATGGCTAAAATATCTCCAGCATCCACACCACTGGTTTTTCCTTTGCTTTTATCAATGATCCTTTCATTTTCATACTGCCACACATCAGTTCTGTCCTGAAATACTGCTCACTGCCCTTAAGGAAATGGATCTTTGAGCATCTTCTAAGGCTTTAACTTTTTTCCCATTAGGAACTCAATGTCCAATTAGAGGACACAGGTGATCTTTCTTCCCTTCATGAAATACCCATCAGTGACTTCCAGTTGTCTATATATAAGACCTGTGGGCCTCTGCAAGTCTGAACAAATTTGTTTTTGCACAACCTTTGCAGTAGCCACATACAAAAGTCTTGAAAATATCATGCACATTTACACGCTAATTCTTTGGATTACACTGCTGCCTGCTCAGACTCTATTTCACACTTTGTAACTTTAGAAAGTCATGCTTACTGCCTTAGATTTTAGTAATGACACTTGTCATAGATCGAACAATAATTTTTATGTCTCTAGCATTACTCTTCTTGTTCACTTAGTTTAGGGGTTTGTAGTGATTTGAATGTAAGGTTCCCTCATAGGCTCATGTGTTTTGCATACTTGGTCATCAGCTGGTGGCAATTTAGGAACGTTGTGGGGACTTTGGGAGGTGGAGTCTTGATGGGGTTGGGTTTTGGAGTAATGAAGCCCAGATACAGACCAATAAATAGAATACTTCTAACCAGTTGTTGGAACGAGGTGCAACACCCTGCTGACTTGCTCATGCCATGCATTCCCTGTCATAATGAAGCTTTCCTTCAAGACTGTAAGATGAAATAAACTCTTTTCTCTCATAAGGTGCTTCTGGTTGGGAGCTTTGTACTGGCAACTGGTTTATACTAAATATCATTTGTACACTATAGATAACCATTAAGTACTAGATTATTTTTCCATTTATTATTATATTTATTTTCCTTCTTTGGTTACAGAAAACCCATGATATTTATCCCTTATTATATCTGTCTATATATAATATGAACTTACTTAAAATGGTTTTCTGGCCCCATTCATCATCTAGGTTAAAGTGTTGAGCTCTATATTGTGCAGGACTTGTAGAGGTGTACCGGCGGTGTGCTCATGAATACACTGGGGATGTCACGCCTAGAGGACAGTGTCCCAAAGGACAGAAATGTAGGACCACTTAGAAGAGGAGGGCTTTAGTGGATCGGGAGCTAGGAGCGGAGGGCAAAAGGGGGCAATGAGAAGGTATTGTGATCACATTACAATATATTCCTATATTAAATTGCAGTGTTTGCTATAATTTTAATTTGTGTATATTGTGTCTAGATGCTGACTTTTCTTATAGTTGCCTAAATAAAATTATATAATTACACTGATAAAATACTATGCTTCCACAACATTTTACATTCAAGTCATACAAATTCATTAATACTTTATAACTTCTACTTTTTCACATATCATGTTATATCCTCTCCTGATTTTATCTTATTTTCCATATCACATTAAAGCATATAAAACACCATTTAAAAAATTCGCTATTAGAATAAGCTTATATTCTGACAGCACCATATATGTGAACCTTTAGTGAGCTCTTTCTAAGAAATATTGCTTGCTCACCCAGATGTCTTTTCCTCTTCCCTCTAATTTTCCTGCACATACTTTATTGAAATCCATTTTATAAGCCAATGTGTTTGAGAGGCTCAGTAAGCCCATTATTAGGCAGAAATCAATCTATTTTACTTCTAATGCTTCAAAATATCCTCTGTCCTTCAAGGAACATTCTGGAATAATTAATCACTGAATGCACTGAGACCATAGATGAATGAATCTACCTCCACTGAACTGCAGAAAGGGTTTGGGGCCAGCCTTCATCAGCCAGAAGCTGCTGTTCAATGGCATAGACCATATCACCTATGACAGAATAGAACAGTGTGAGACAGAGCCAAGTAGAGTGATTGGAAAAGTCTGTAATGGATGAAGAATGAGACTCATGGTATTATATGCCACATGCACCATCATGGACACCTGCTTTCTGTGTAATTAAGATTATAGGGCTACTTACAAGTCATTGTTTATGCATTGTAAGAGCACTGTTTACTAAAGTGGAATGGTTTGTTTTTGTTACTACTGGAGATTTAACTTTTAAAAATATAACATTTCCTTTTGTGTAAAAACAAATACAAGGAAAATATCTATGACTGCATTTTTACATTGAATCTGTAATCTGTGTCTTACATAATTAATGTCAGATTTCAACTTTTCTAGTCAATATGGACATCACATATTTACTTACAAGTTGTTCAGAAATAAGCACTTAATGAACATGTGAGCTCTGAAAGTCTCCTGATAATTGACACATTAGTACTTTAGATTCATATACAAATCCTATATTTCTTTTGCATACAAAACATACTCCTAACATTTATAATTTCTATAATAAATTCTCTTTAAACTTAAAAAATAAAATTTAAAAATAATATTTTAAAACAGTGTAATTCCTGAATTTGCTGACATTAGTGTTGCATGTTCTCTTCCAGATTATTTTTGGAGGAGTGAAGTAGAATCTCGGCATATTTAGGAAAATGTAATGACATTCTGCATAAGCATATACTGCCACAAAAAATGTCATGTTGCGAAAATCTTTAAAATTATTTTAATGGTTTTATAATAGTAAATTTGATAGTCTAAAATTTAAATAATAATATTATCCACTTAGTTACTGAAAGTAACATTACTAGAGTTTAATTGTAAAAATATAAACCAGCAAGCAGTGAGATTTACAAATAAGGAATGTTTACACTTTTACTTTGAAGAAATGACAACAGTAAGTAAATTAAATTATTGAACATTTAAAATATTTAGCTATTTTCATAACTATCCATACAAATGTGGCTAAATATAGATTATGCAGATTTTAAAAAGTATTTAACATACAGTATACATATTATAACCAGAATCTTCATTAAACTATATTATGAACATTTTTTCTATTTATATATGAGTGATATATTTAGTATTTAATTTTTAGATTATGTCATCAGTTTAAAGTAGTCCCAATTTATGCACTTTAAAAGTATTTGTAATTTGTTGGTATTTCAAACAGTGTGTTTGAAAGTATTCATATTGTTATATGCTTCCATCATTAGCTTCTCCTGAAAAAAATTTTAGACTTATGTTAAAATTTATTTTATGGCATAGATACTGATGGACTGAATAATATTCAGGAAAATTATTCAAAGTTATACTTTGGACACAATATTATAACACAACTTTTTGAATATTTCAAAGGTAGCCTAGGATGAATGACAGAGTTGCTAACCTATTCAAATATAATGTAATGTCAAAGAATTGACTACCTGAACACTCTATCCACTAGAAGATGCATATTATTACAGACTAGAGTTCACTCTTAGGGGTTGGAGTAGACTGTGACCAAAGGAACCATTGTGATAATCTACATTTTAGGCATGCTTTAAAAATTATAGACCCAGAAGTTTATAAACAATGGGCATTTCTAGATAATCCGCAGGCCTCTATGGATGGACTCTGAGGACAAGAGAGCAAGGATAACTGATGGCAGGGCTGTGTTTGTTTGTTGGTTTGTTTTTTCTTATCAGGAAGCCTCTTGTTGTATAGTCATCTTATAAGTTTAGGAGGTTATGTCTCCTCCCAGTGCCAGTGACAGTATTCCTTTCCAATTTTTATCAGCCATATTTAGCCTCCTGTAGGTGTCATCCTTGCATCTACAAGCTGCTGGTTATGAGTAGAGTCCAGTCCTAACGTCCTCCAGGCACCCCAATATCTAATTAGTAAGCTCACGTTACATTTAATGTATTCCTTCCATTGCATAAGATGTATATTTTTGTTAACCTGACAATGATTACTTACACATTCTTTGCTTTCTACTTTATTACAGATTCCAAAAACTCTAATTTAGACATGATGTGATTGACACAATGTCAGTCACATCTAACTGTCAGTAACTGTTAGACAGTTATTTCAAACATGTTTGCAGGTTATTTGTGCAGGTATTTACACATCTGTAAACACGAGGGGACACTGTGCCCCTTTATCCCTGAAATCAATGGCAGATGATCAGTTGGGCAAATTGACTTTTTCAATAACAGTTTCAAGAATGTCATAAACTGGATGTTATGAAAACTGTCAGTAAGTTTAAAATTCACATTCAGTTTTCCAAAACTTCATATCTAATTTCAGTAACTTTATAACTTTAAGAAAGATCTAAAATTTTGGAAATTTAATTTAATAAGAGTATTTTTAGGCCAGTAGGTTCTAATTTACTTTTAACCATGGTAAAATGAAGATACATAAAATCCAAGTCTCCCTGAATTTCTATATGGTTGTTTCCCATCAGCATTTAACTGTTTCAAAAGTTTAATCTAAGATTCAGCAGTATTATCCATCACCTTCTCAGTTCACTTACAAAAAAAAATAACGGACATTTCACTTTTTTATGAGACTGAGTGCTGCCAACTGCACTGAGATCAATGGCTTGCTTCTTTCTAAGATATTGTTATGCGAATGGCTTTCAGATTCACAGACTTAATACCTATGCTCCATCAAGACATTCTTTCCTTTTCATGACTTTCTTTTTTGCTACCTCTATGTATTCACTTTTTCTTTCTTTCTTTCTTTCTTTCTTTCTTTCTTTCTTTCTTTCTTTCTTTCTTTCTTTCTGTCTGTCTGTCTGTCTGTCTGTCTGTCTGTCTGTCTGTCTGTCTGTCTTTCTTTCTTTCTTTCTTTCTTTCTTTCTTTCTTTCTTTCTTTCTTTCTTTCTTTCTTTCTTTTAATGAAGTAGAAACTTTGTAACTTTGTATGCACAAATTATGTGTTGGTACCTCTGTTCTCCTTCTCCCTGTCCCCATTCCATTGTGGGCCCTCCTCACTGAGATGACTGGTGTGCCACTTGGGGATTGAAGGCCATGGGCTATGCAAGCAGTAGTCATTGCAGGGGATGGAAAAGATACCTCTGGATATTCCTCCCACCATGGGTCTTACAGTCTTTCTGTCCCCTCTTCCACAAAGTTCCCAGAGTGGTGGTGGGCGAGTTTTAAGTCTACCTTAGTGTTGAGATCTTAGCAGCTTCTAGATTTCTGCGTTCAAATGTTCTGAGTATCCCCAGTGTCTGCCTTCTTCACCCTGACTTGGGTTGTAGGGCTCACTGCATGTATTCATTTTTATGTTCATTTTATTTATCTATAATATTTAAGTACTAGGAAAATTAAATTGTTTTACTGTCAAAATGATTTTTTTGGTATATAAGCATTTTATACTATGTTTGGGTGAAATGAAAACATCAATTTAAACTACACATAAAAATTGTAAATATTCCCATTCTCAGAGTATAATTCAAGAGAAGCATAGTTTGTATATATTTGGTAATAGACACTATAAGGAAGAAGAGAAAAGGATGAAAGAGGAGGTTTAAAAGCAAGCTGAAGAAATAATGACTGGTCACCCAGTAAGTGTAGTCCTAGGAATGACTGCAAAGGAACAGCAGCTCATAGCATACAAGTAGCAGCAATAGATTTTCTCCAGTTGTGACCTGAGAACAAAGGAAGCCCTGGGCACTTTACAGACAGACGGCTCATGGTGTAGATCCATTCTCATGGGCCTCACTATTCTGCACTGTGGAGTGATGTGGTGGTGGCCGTGGTGGTGTGAACATGTCCTCTGGTGACTGAGTCAAGGACCCTGTGGATGGTAAGCATGCACACTACCACTGAGCCACACTACAAAGATGGGTCTTGTGTCTGGCGCTGTTTGAGATCCATTTAAGTAAAAAAGGAAATTATGTTTAAAATACCACTTTTTTCAAAAAATTGATTTTTAAAAACTGCCCTGATTTTTTTAAGTATTAGCTTTACAAATTTATTCATGCATCATGATTTGAATTCAAGAATTATAAAGTACATAACTTTTAAGAACAATCAAAAGACCAGATTTTATATAACAACACATTGGAAAGCAAAACCAGATGAGGCCATTTTAAAAGTTCATTACTATTGAAAGGTACTTTGTCAAAATGGGAGCAAGGGGATATTAAGATATAATATTTTGCTTTGTACTTTACAAACATAATTTGTGATTGTGGCTAATATGTAAGTAAAAATGAGTAGGATGTATTGTATAAGTGTAAGCTCTGAACAATTGTTATTTACCTTTTAGCATATTTATTATAAATATAATGATACTGATATATATTTTACCCAGTTAAAATTATAAATCCAATTTAAATAATAAATAATATTACTGATTGTTGGAAGTAATAATTTTCCTTAAATTAAGAAATTTAGGTACGTGTATTTCTTATGACTTCTACAATTATAAACCTATTTTTTATTTAGTTTCAGTGTTTCTTCTAACCTGGTAAAAATAGCATTAACATGGCAAAACTCAGTCAAATGGGTTAATTTTTCAATTTTGTTTTTCCTTCATTTAAAAATATTGTCAAGCTGAGCATGGTGATGCATGCCTCTAATCTCAGCACTGATGAGGCAGAAGCAGGAGGATCACCATGAGTTCAAGACCATTTTGAGACTACATAGTGAATTCCACATCAGTTTGGGCTAGAGTGAGGCTCTAACTGAAAAAAAAAAACAAAAAAACAAAAGAAATTAAAATAATGCCAACATCAATCGCTAAAATTATCAATTAATGAATAATGATTTTTTATGAAGCTCTTTTTTGACATGGACATATTCCTCTGTATTACCGTGATTTCTATCATTTTCCTCCAATGTTTGAGGTTGAATTGTAACACAAGTTTATTATGCAAATCAAGATAGTTCTTTCTAAATCCATGAAAATTTAATGTCAGAAAATACATATTTTAGCATTCATTATTTAGTAAAAAGTTCATTTTTATCTTTCTGCAAAAGTGTTCTAAGCTTTGGAGAGAGAAAAATGTTGAGTCTCTGTCTAGACCATATGTTTCAGAGCATTTCGTTTCCTTGTGGCTGCCCCAAAATGTTAATATTTGATTTTCCTGTTATTGAACCTATCACATTTTTCCTGTTATTTCTGTGTTCTACTATTGTCATTATTCCTGAATGCATGAAAAATTCCTCAATTCATTATGTGTCAACGGCCACATTGGCCCTGGTCCATAGTTTGAGGGATTCTTGTGAAGAAAACTGGAGTTTATAATTAACACATGACACAAATGCTTCTGAAAGTCACCACCACCATTGCCATCTTCACTCCTAGCCCATTTAAGGCTTGTTGCCTTGTCTATGGTCAACAATGGCTTGACCTCCAGTTGCCTCTCATGAGCAGAGCTTACCATAACGTAGGTGTGGATCAAAAAATAGCCAAGTAGTTTTTGAAACTGAATAGACACATGGGATTAAAAAAAAAAAAAAAAAAAGAGGAGACCACTTTGTGCCGGGAGTGTCAATAATTACTTCTAATCTTAGATTAACTTATCTTTCCAGGCCTTGATATAACCTTTCAGAAAAGTGGTTTGAGGTAGGTGGCTGTGGGTATTTCCTGGATTGGTACATGTACATGGAGTGAAGAAAATCACAACTTATGTGGTGATGAGATACGCTAGCTTGTGATGAGGTGAAAGTGCAATGCAATGAAATGCCAACTAGAACAAAATATTGTCAACTGAAAATTTTGGCATGGAAAGAAATTAGATAGACAGAAGACTTCATGAGTTAAAATGAAAACATCTCTCTTAAAGAGCATAGGCAAGTGGATGCTAATACAGTAACGTTTCAAGTCTAGACGTAAAAAAAGTAAGTTAAAGAAATAGTATAAAAAGGTCCTCTTTAGGGCTGGTAATATGGCTTAGCTGTTAAAGTTGCTTGATGTTGAGCTTGCTGGTCTCCCCAGAACAGACATAAAGCGGAGGCTTGGTGGCAGATGCACATCATCAATGGGAGGTGAAGGCAGATCTGGAAGTTAGACTGGCCTGTATGCAAGTGTGTGGAGGGGAAAGGGCTGAACAAGGTAGACTGTCTCCTGCAGGGTGAAAGGAGAGCATGAACACCCTGCTGTTGTCCTCAGGCCTCCACATCTGCATGGTGACACATACATAACATGCACACATCCATGTACCATGTACATCATCCACACATATATAAAATACACACACACACAATTTTTACGGTGCCCTTTAAATATTTCTGCTTTGTGAATGTTAAACATGCTTCTGGATTACTTTATATAAATAGCAACAAGATAGATTCATCTCTTAGTTTTCTACTACATGATTTTTAATAATGTTTCTTTTAAATATGATCCCCCAGATTGAATTAAAAATATACAACCCAGTTATATTTCACTTTCTAATTTAAGTCCTAAACATTCTATGATCATTCTACAATGCTCTGCCATAATTTTGATCTAATGATTGGGTCTAATTTATATAACCCTTTGATTTTATGTCTATTACATGAGTTAATAAAATAGTAATTTAATCTCTAGGTACTGACATTTTCTGAATAAACCTGCTGAGGTTTTCATACCCATATGTAAACCAAAAATGCACGCAGGACTTTTTAATTACTTAAACCATATGCCTATAAGAACAGTTTATATTTTAGTGGGTTTTAAGTTTTTCCAAGCTGGTTTATTCTTTCATGCCAAAGAGATTATTTTTGGCATATACAGAACATCAGAAAGAGCAGGACACTTTTTTTAGATGGTGTGGGTGATATCCCATAATAGAGAGAAACGTATACAGATGGACAGCTTAGACCTTTACATATATGTGAATAGGTGATTGACTCACACTCTAGAAGTTACTCAGGAAGACAAGTTTTTTTTTTTTTTTTTTAGTTGTAAAGAAAAAATTATAATGGCAAAATTAGACTTATTTACCAATGCTTATTTGGATGGTGGTCCTTTAAAAAGTTCAAAAACTGCAGAGTGAATAATGTGTAATACAGTATTGATCTTTGAGGGACAGTGAGTTCTAACACGATCCTGGGGAGATTGGTGTCTTAGCCTAGTTCAGAGGCCTCACTCGAGAATTCATAATGGTGGGTAGACCCTTTCAGTGCTGAAACACAGGTCTCACCTCTAATGGAATATGACATGGTTTATTCTGGAGCCCAATATGAGTGGCTATGGCCAAGGAACATTAATTTAGCTTTTCATAAAAACACGTTCCACTGTGGGAGTGGTTATTTGAAACTAATTATGAACCGAGAAGAACACAAATCAATGCATTTACAAAATACCACAAGTAGGCAAGTTACTGAAGAGTGGTGGAGTAAACTTAAGTTTCAGATACAATCTGGTTTTATTTTTAGCTTTTGAATTGGTAGAAGATAATGGTCTGCTAAGAATATATTTTATGTTTGATACTCATGGTATATTAAGTCAGATGCAGGGGTAGGTAATGGATGGATTTGAAAGAAGTTAAATATAGTCCAAGATAATTTTGTTCTGGTCTGAAACATTTTAATTCTCCGTATCATGCAGTTCAGTCATTTGGTTCTATAAAATCCTTAGCATACATGTGAATTTTGTCATTTGGGGGGAAATCAGTTTATAAATGCTATTATATAAAACTTAAATGTCAGAATAGAAGGCTGTAATTTATGTTGTGGGCAGTGGAGAACTAATGACAGTAGAAATATTTATACTATTGCATGTGCTTAAAAATCACAACAATCATCTTTAGTCTAATTTCTGAGTCAGTTTCTTGAAAGAAATCGGCTTTCTGAACATGCAAAATTTAGTTTTTACTTTAGAAGGTTATGCTAATTACCAATAATAATACAATAATTATATAGAATGATAAAACAGTATACTTAGTACTATTTTATAGATTCTAGTATCAAGCTCTAAAGTCCCAGTTCTACCTTGCTAACATGGAGATAGCTATGTGTATGGCACATGAAGGTCCGTTCTCAATACAAAGTGCCAGTTCTTATACACTCAATTATAAATGCTACTCTCTCCAAATGCTAGAACAAGTTTCTGCCAGAGGCTCTTTGAAAACTCAGTGCAAGGACTCTAAATGCTGTTGGGAATCTTCCATAGGGAATGCTACCTTTATAGACTGGATTAAAGTAGGCTTGAGGCACCAGCTAAATTTGATGTTACATTAACCTCCAGCAGTCAAAACTAAGACATGGAAGACCTAATACAACCTGTAAGAAAAAATGTGTATTCACAGTAACTCAGAACCTGCTGGAAGCACACATTGAAAAGAATGTTGGCTGGAGTCATGGAATGCTGTCTTCACACACTCTGCTGAGATGCTCTGAGTTCAGTCTGGAGTTAAGCTAGAATATATCATATAAGATTAAAAGATATTTATAGCTGGGCATGGTGGCACATGCCACTAATCCCAACACTCAGGAGGCAGAGGTAGGATGATCACCGTGAGTTCGAGGCCAGCCTGAGACTACATAGTGAATGCCAGACCAGCCTTGGCTAGAGCGAGACCTTAACTTGAAAATAAATAAATAAATAAAAGATGCTTATAATTGGGTCTTTAAGGAATCAGGGTTTTTCTCTAAATTTTAGGTATATATTAGTTTGCATTCAAACTGGACTTCTGAAACTATGTATCTTGAATGAATATCCCCAGTATCATCAAAAGACAGATTTTTAGCTTTGAAAGGCATCCTCAAAAAAATCAAACCAAAACACATTCATGGTAGAATGACATCAAATTAAATATCAAAAAAAGAGAGATACAATGGACAGGAACCTCAATTTGAAAGTACCAAAATAATGTGATACAATATGAATTTTCTTGCTTCATTGATACTTAAATCAATAAATAAGTTAACTTTACATTGAACAACTAATTTGAGCACTCATTAATATATTAAATATATCAAGTCTGAAATAAACTTAGAAATCTAGTTCAGAACAGTAGTCAGTGGGGATTGGAATAAATGTTATGATTATTTATTTTTACTAAAATGATTAAGAATCTGTATTGGGTTATGACACTGTTAAATGAAGTTATTGGAAAACATAGCTGAGACTATTAATAACTAATTATATAAAATTGATTTGTAATTAGCTCTACAGGAGTGCAGAAATAATTCCTGCTACATTAATGACATTCAGATTAAAGCAAAGTTTTTTTTCTCCTTGCTATTCAGTTTACAAGTTCATATTTATGAAACAAATAGATTATTTATATTCGTCCAGCTATGGTTTCTAGAATACCTGCTCTTCTGTGCAGAAGAGACCCTTGTCACCTTACTTAAAGATATTGTAATCACACACAAGTTACAACTAATTAGAAAAGGTGGAGGAATAAAAAAGAAAACTCCCGAAACCCAGGCTTAACTCTAGGCCAATGTGTGAAGTATGGTGCTTTTATTCCCTTTATCATATGTCCCAATCTCTCCCCAGATATAAAAAGCCTTCAGGGACACAGGCTGCATAAGCACCGTTTCCTTACTGCGGAAAATCCTCCTCTGCCTGGGCCTGTTTGAACCCTAATGGATCAATGTCCACACAAAACCTATGCTTCAGGATTCCAGTCCATTATGTTTATTCCCCTGCCAACTCCTTAATCTGATAGGATCTTATAAGTGCAATTACTTGGGAAACATTTAGAGAAATTTCCTGTTCAAAACAAGCTGGTGTAGCCAAGTACTGTTTCTAGTCTATTGAGTGATCAATCCCTGTATTTCTTTCTGTTTTTGTCTCTCTCTATATCTCTATATTGTCTCTGTCTTCCTTTTTTATGTATTTATATATGTATGTATATCTTGTATCCTACTCTTCCCTATTAGACTAAAATTTATAAAATTATGAATATCTATTTATTAAGCTGTGCATTCCACAGAGACTACATCTATGTGTTTAGCATTGTTGATATTTTATATTTTTTCAATGAATACTAGAAAAACATTGCCATGTTTAATGTAACTGTAAAAATCAAGAGCTAATTTAGTCAGTTTTGAGGGAATTAATGATGAAAAAGTACTTCTGTATTGACTTTTACTTGTATATATAAAATTGATGGCTCTATATTTCACATTTTTATTTCAGGGAGTAGTTTGATGCCTCTAGCAATTTTTTTTCACATTTGAGTTCTCATTTCTAGTTGGTGCCTCTATAAGTGTAAAAACTTGCTTGATTTAATGAGCCACTGGGAAAGTAAAGGGATGTATTAAGGCATTGCAAGCACTCACAGGAAGTACATGCCAGCCCAAATGTGCCTACAAAAGGATTTTTCTCATAATCCTTATGATGTACAACTTTGAGAAAATGTTTGCCAAGTCTCTGGCATAGTGCCTGCCACAAAACCATATTAAGTTATTATGATGCCAAGTGCATTTGTAACCAGAAGAAAGGGAACTAAAAAGAGTGTCATGCTATAGTCAGAATGCTGAGTACTGGGGATCTATACATGGCTCAGTGGCTAAACGTGCTTGTTTGCAAAGCCTAACAGCCCAGGTTCAGTTCCCCTTTACCACATAAAGCTAGATGCATTAAGTAGCACCTGAATAAGGAGTTTGCAGACACCAGAAGCTATGGTGTTCTCTCTCATTTTCTCTCTCTCTCTCTCTCTCTCTCTCTCTCTCTCTGTTTACAAATAAAATTTTTTTAAAAGACTACAGGTGTGTGTCATGATGCCTGGCACCTCTGGATTTGAGTGACCACAGTGTCTGTCTCCACTCTCTGGAACTGGTTTTCTGATTGCAGTGAGAGCAGCACTTGTCTCACCACTTCCTCTGCAGTGATTACTGAGCAGATGTGGTAGAGGTGACCAGTCTCGTTGCAGGCTTTCAGCTATCTATTCTTAATGTATTGATATATCCAGGATCTCCCTAGTATTCTCCACCATCTGTAAGATAAAGCAGATTCTCCAACCTAAAGTGAGAACAGCTTGGATTAAAGCAGATAAGCACAGTTATTAGAGAGACTTTTTCATGTGTATGCCCACTATTCTGAGCCTAGGAATAGTGGAGGTCCTCTCTGGAGCCTATCTTGGGAACCACAGTTCAGGGAATTGAGTTAATTTCTTTTCTTGTTAGAGACCAGTTCCCTCTCATTCATGTGTGCTACCTTGGAAGTTCAACCTGCAAAGAAAAAGAAAACTCCACCTGAACATTCTCCACACAGTTTAAGAGCAATCAAGCAAAGACAGGTATTTTGATCTAGTTTACTCCTACTCTGGTGATTTAGGGTTTAGATCAGGCTTACTCCTACTTTAGGTGCCACACTTCAGTTTTATGTTAGCTAACACTGCCAAGGGCCTTTTGCCTTAATGAAGACAGAAACACAAGGCTGACAGCACAGAATGCACAACTCTTCAAGACCTGCCATCCTCCCCTTTCCTCTGTCACCCTCCTTCCATCTGTCAAGGTGGTGGACACACTATTTGAAGGAATAAAAGTTACCTTCTGGTTTTGACCCACTGACTATGTAGCCTTGGGTCCACAAAAGTTTTTCAAACTGATTTTTTTGTCTCCTGTAAACATACGAGTTTTATTATGGGTGAGTTATAACTCCACCATCTGATCCAAAATAAGTCTTTCAAGTCTTCTTTTCTCAAAAAAAAAGACCAAAAGAAAGGTATTTTTATTTTGCAAATACAGAAATTTGAGAAATGGGATATTCAAGGTCAAGAAAGCTTCTTGGTTCTTTATGTAATCACTCAGACTCTCTTTTTCAAACCCTTAAATAAAACTAACTCTCTGAGGAACAGTGAAGTTCAAAGAACTCATGATATTTCTCTACAGGATGATAAGTACATGTAAAGTGTCTGAATTGAAAGGAAAAATATAGCAGATGCTTCTTTATCTTGAAATTCACAGCTGTTATCTATAACAGCAATGACAGATAGATGAGTGAAATATTGTTTATTCTGCTCAGAACCTAATCTAGCCTTTAGAATACAAATATGCCTTATACATCTCACATTTCTACCTGAAAGCAATGACATGCACCTCTGTTCCTTAGTACTTGGCTGCTCAAACATGTACATCTGTCATACCTGGACACCACTTTAATGACTTACCTTTCACCCCATGGAAACTTCTGGTTCCAAGAGGAATTGCTATGTAATGTTGGAAATATTCAGTCATTTAAAAAGTATTTATTTATTTATGAGAGAAGGGGAGAGGTAGGCAGAAAGAATGGGTGCTCCAGGGCCTCTAGCCACTGTAAAGGAACTCCAGATTCATGCACCTTGTGCATCTGGCTTTACATGGGTACTGGGAATCAAACTTGGGTCCTTCTGCTTTGCAGGCAAAGCCTTAACTGCTAAACCATCTCTCCATCCTTAATCTCTTTGTGTTGTTTTGTACTTTTTCTTTTTCTTCTGCTGAAAGTAAGGTCATATTGAAAGTTTGTGCCTAGCTTATCACTATTACACAGAAGACAAAAGGTGAATATTAAACCGCAGTAGTATCATGTCCAGCTGAATTATTCTATAACACATATCATATATATCAATTCCATTTTCATATGCATAAGAGAAGGTAATAAGAGAGAATTGTGATCAACATATTTTATATCAAAGTAAAAATATTGTCAATAAATAAAATTATATAATAATTGGGCTAAAACTCAAGTTGGTAAATTGTGTGAAGAAACAAATATGCAAAAAAAATAGTGTTTAAGTTTAAAACCTGTTTTTCCTCATAGCACCCTTCTACCTTTCCTCTTTCTTGAGTTGCCCATCTTATGGCCTCTGCTCTTTGTCTCCTTTTCTTGTTTACCTCTGCATCTGCAGCTAGATCCCATATTCCATTGACTTCCATCTGTAGAACTCTCTCTTTGCATATCATAGATAAAGTAATGTTTATACTTCTAGGTTACAGGACTCAAATCTCTGCATCTTATGCTGTGCCTGGGTACTTCTGCTTGGGAGTATCACTATATGCCTCAAAGCCTGTTGTTCTGGCAAAACTCACTGTTTCTTCAATAGAAACTCATTTCTTCATTTTCTTAAGTGGTTGTTGTAGTCAGCCACATGCCAGTGGGATGAATCTCCAAACCAGGCACAGTTATGGGAAGAAAGTACTTATTGAAGCTACAGATCCAGGGGAAATTCCATAACAGTGAAATAGAATGACCCCCTTTCACAGGTCTAAGCAGAGAGAGAAAAACTCATCACCAACACCCTACATGCAATAGCAAACAGGTAGGAAGGCATGGGCAAAGATAGTGGAGGAATTAAAACACAGATCCAGCTGCAGCTTCAGTGTTATGTAGTGATGGATTGAAGTCTGGAAGGCACAGATGTAGCTTATGAAACTTGTCATATTCATCTCATCACAATCCCTACAGAAGGAACTGGCCGTGTCAGCAAAATCCAGATAACCACGGATAATTTAGAAATCCATTTATCCTCATCTCCCTATATTCATTATTACACGAGCAGAAAAAGAAACAGCAGGTTCATAAAAATAATGCTATGTGTGTCCTTGTTTACACCCTGTAGAACATAGATTTTGAAATAAAAGTTGAGGAAACAAAAAATAAATAAAAACTAGATGGCTGCTTTCCTGCGTCTCCTTGATGCATTTGCATGGAAGAAAAGAGCAAAGGAAAGCTGGTGACATTCTCCAAAAAAAGAAAAGACAGATTAATCTGAAGCAGCATACCAGAACTGGTGAACAATGAAATTAAAGAAGAAGGTTAAAAAGAGGAACTGGGGAAATGTGTAGTACTTTTAAAATGAATAACCATTAATGTTAACGTATTAATAGCTATAATAGGATGCATACAATTAATAATTTTATCAATATCTACTAATTATAAGCAATCAGATATGTTACTGATACCAGTGTATATGATTTCTTTTGTCTCCTTCCTCCTTTTCTTATATTTGTTCTGCATGTGTTACTTATTTTAACATATTTACATATTGCAGTGGAAGTATTGATATGGTCAGAGCAAAGTTTATTTCAATTAGAGTTGTATCTTCTGAAGGCAAATATTCCTAATGCTTAGAATTAATGCTTTAATTTCTTATTAAAATTCAAGAGCTTTTTTCCAGGCTCATCCTATGTCTGCCTGAACCACCAGAACTCAAACTTCAGGAAGAGCTCATTGTGCAGATTGAACAAAAACAGTTTAGTTTGTTAAAGTTTCAGTTTTAGAGAATTGGAGAATAGGTTAAGAAATTCAGAGTGATCTTGAGAAGCATAAATTGTCGTCATTTCAGGATCTGTATCCCATGACTCTGGTCATTAATGTTAGTGAAAATTCGCAAAGGCCATATTTCCACCAAGAGTTATTGGATGCATCTTTTGCGTCTGTGTCCAACAAGAAAGCAGCAGATATTTTATTCCACTTCTAGAAATTTAAACAGATGAAATAAATGTCAGGCTTGTTACTCCTGTAGGTCTAGGTTTTGAAGAGAGAATTTGTGTTGCTGATTGAATTTTAAAGGTTCACTGTGAGCCTGGAATTAGCCAACCGTAAAGCAGGAATACCCACAGGTAGTAAAAAGATAGATTCCGAATATTTACGCTTTCATCAGGGCATAGCACTGGAGGTGGTGAGAGGGCGTCCATTCTACAGATTTATTTATTGTCCAACCCATGGGATTTATTTGAGATCTTGGGAATGGAGCATCAAGGGTAAGAGTGAAGGATGATGACATTGATCCAGTCGTGGTGGCACAAGCCTATAATCCTGGCACACAGGAGGTGAGACAGAAGGATCATGAATTTGAGGGCAATGTGGGCTACATAGTGATACCCTGTCTCAAAGAACATAAGTTCTAATGAATAAACAAAAGGAGGGAGAAAGGCAGCAAAAAGGACGGCACTACTTTTGGTTTGAAGAACTGCAAGGTATGATGGACCACAAGCTAAGATAAGGAGGAGGATGGGATCAGCAGGATTCTGAAAGATCAGTTTGGGATACATTAGGAGGAGACCAAGGAGACAGTTCTAGTACAGATTTCAAACAGACGGATCAACAAGCATGGGCAAGACAGAAGATATAAATTTGGCGGTCATCACCATATGGATTTTGCTTTATCTCCTGAGAATAAATAAGCTTCCCTTTGGGAAAACAGTGTTTGAATAGGAAGGAGATGGAACCTAATGACCGCGTTCTGAGAAGCTCTGTAGTGTGAAGCCTGTTGATGTCAGGTAAATAGAAAAGCAGATTGAAATTAAGCAAACGACTAAGGGAATGAGTCCCAGAAGTTAGGACATTGATAGAGTGGTCAGATGTACCCATTGGTAAACAACCAAGACAGGGGATTGCAATTTAGCCATGAAAACAACAGAAATTTCGAAGCAGAAGAAAGTTAATCAGTGTGAAGTGATCCTTCCCTTTCAATAACCTGTGAAAGTGAAGCATAGCTAGACAGAGAGGGAGCACACATAAAATATCTCATTTTTTTAAAGTAGCATGTTTGTAGAGGGAGGAAACTGAAGAGAGAATCATAGGAGACAAGGGAAAGCTGCTATGAGCTTGTTCTGGAATAGACAAAAATTAAAAAAAGAAAAGAATGAGTTACAATGTACAAATGGGAGAGCTGACATTTACCAACTTTCCAGCAAGCATTGGACAAAAAGAATATTTGTTTTAAGATTGATTTTTTTTTTACAAATGCAGCTATAGTTTGAAGTTTTGATGATGTAATCTACAAGGCTCAGAAAGGTAATGTCTCTTTTCACAGAGTAGCACAAAAGGCCTTCTAATCCTTGGCCCTTTCTGTAAAGACTAATCACAGGGCCTTTTAATTACTGAAAGCTCCTTGCTCCTGCTCACCACAGTTCCTGCATACATTCTATCTGTCTCCTAGGAGACCCACTCCATGGCTTGTATCAGTTCTTCCTAACATAGCCCACAGGTGCAATTCAATTTATGTGCTCATTTGATTTTCAATTGTCTCTACTATTGGGAGTCAATCTCATAAATAAGGGACCAAGTCTCTTAAATGGATAGATGGCTCAGTGGTTAAGGAACTTGGCTGCAAAGCCTAAAGATCTGGGTTCAGTTCCTCAGTACCTAAATAAAGTCAGATGCACAAAGTGCACATTCGTCTAGTGGTTGTTTGCAGAGGCTGGAGGCTCTGGCGCATCCATTCTCTCTGTCTCTCACGTCTCTCTCTACTCTCTTTATCTCTGTTTCTCTCCACTGGCAAATAAATACTGAAAAATCAAAAAACACATTGTTTGTACTGAATAGTTTGTTTGATTGTTGCATACCAACAGGTATAATATTACCTATATCTTAATATATTTAATTTATAGTTATACCATTCAAAATAATTAATGTAGATACTTTCTGCTTCTTCAGCTACCTAAGTAACTGTAGATCACATAACTCAGCAGATTGCAATCTCAGTAAACCAGTATGTAATGTGGTATTGGAAGAAAATGTTCTAGTACTTTTATTTCAAAATTTAAAAAAGAGAAAGAAAGAAAACCAGAATGTATTCATAGAGAAGATGTAACTTAAGCATTTGAAACCAAGCATAAATTTAAGAATATTTGGCTAGGCTTCTATAACTTTGAGTCAACACAGACTCAAATATTTATATTTACTTATTAAAATACAGTGATCACTGGTTTCTACAAGTGTGTGTTTAGTGAAGCATGTTGAGGCTGAAGGTTAGTTAGTTAGGGCTATGAGAACAGAGAGTTGGAAATCAAAATTTAAGCAAAATGAATTTGAATTAGCAACTCCATACAGATTTGCATGTATATAAACAATAAAACAAGAATTTAAACAGTACTGCTAACTAACATTTTCCCAGGTTTTAAAATCCATGATATTGAAAACAATTAAAACCCACGGACAGTGGAATCGAGTACATGTTTGTTCCCCTTCTTGATGCTTGTGTGATCAAAAGAGAGGTGCACAATAGAGACTCAGAACTGGAGCTGGGACGGAGTCGTAGGGCTTATCTGACATGCGCACTATGTGACCAGGCTCGATGAGGCAGCAAGTTATAGTGCTGTCAGTCCTATCAGTGCTACTGTTGTGTATTGTGAATGTGCACCTCTGAGACTAGTATCATTCTTGATGTCCCAACCTCCACAAACCTCAGCTGGAGCAGACCTATGTTAAGAAAGGGTCCTCTCATCTTGTGAGTCATTGCTATAGAGTCATTGCAAATGTAACTCCTAACAGTTTTTTTTTTTTGTTGTTGTTGTTGTTCAAATGTAGAACATTTGGGGTTTGGAGAGATGGCTTAGGTGAAAAAGTACATGTTATGTCAGCATGAGTTTAGAACCCAGCACTCAGGCAAAAGGCTTGATGCTATGGCAGGCATTTATAATCCCAACCACACTACTGGGTGAAAAGGGAAGCAGAGGTGGGAGAATCTTCTGGAAACTAAAAGCCTTGGCAAAAGTGTATGCACTCTACATGAACACACAAAGACAATACACGTAGTACAAAAACTAGAATTTCCTGATACAATACCAAATCAAGAAGGAATTTTAGTGGGATGGTGTATTATGTAAGAACTTAGATATGAAATTCAACCTCAATATTATGTTTATTAATGGACCAAGGGAAGAAAAATTTTAGAAAGAATTCATCATTTTGAAAGAACTATTTTACAAAATTAAATATTACATTGGTCATATACTGAGTTTCTTTGACACAATAAGTCAGAGAAGAAGTTGAAAATTCCAAAATCATCATGACTTATAAGTAGATGAGTTATTATTATGGTTTTAAGAAAATTTGTTCATATTCAAATGCTCATTTTAATTAATAGAAACAATAAAAGCATTATATGTGCTTCATAATTTTGGATATATATTACTGCTGGATTATCTACCTTTAATTAAAATGTAACTAAGTGAAGTCACTTAAAAATTAAATGATTCTGGTTCATTGATATTAATTTTTCCATATTTGTATTCATTTTTCACTTGATTAAAATGGAAACTAGCATTCTGAATGAAATTTACTATTATTGGAAAATAAAATGATCTCACAAGTTAGAACATAATGATAAGAAAAAAAATATTTGGAAACAAGTAGCTACATCTCTTGTTCAGACAAACTGAGTTTCTAAAATTATCAGTGTTAAAAATTATACTCTATTGAATAAAACCAATAAGTAGCTAAAATCCTCCTAACAAGGCATATGTAAAAACCGCTATCTAATTTTCACTTTCAGAAAGAATACTGATGAGGTTGATGTTAAGTCATTGTGTCTTATGAATTCCATTTCCATAATCGGAGACAGCTAGCAGTTGCCATTAGCAAGTATTATTTTTGACAGTTCCAGATCTATGATGGTATCTGAACTGGAAATGCCTCGCCCTTTACTGTCAAATGGACAGTAAAATTCTAACTATAGAGGAAAAAGGAAGAAACCAAAAAAATGGCACATATTGACAATTTGAATTTGTTATGTGAACCTTTTTTTCTAAAACCCATATCTCTATTCCAAAAAACATATTATTTGAAAGCAAGATATAGAACCTGGAACCTCTGCCTAAGTTATCATCTCTGCAAGTCATTTGCTATAGGAAACTCAGCAATAATGCTTTTCCAGTTTAAATTAAAATTCGATCAAGCATTAAAGCCTAGGGAAACAATTAGTAAAGAAGTCATAGTGAGGTGAGGGAGGGGGAACCCTGATAGAGTGGAAAACTTGAAGGTCAAAGAAGAAATAATCCTAAAAGGGAAGTAGTTCAAGTTCAGACTTTTGAGGAAATCAGATGAAATGAGAGCAGGTGTGCACTATGAACAGGTCAAATATTTGTATCTTAATTTTATCCAGATACATTTGCCATTTTAAATAGTATTTTCTTCCATCTACGATGATTGTAAAACTCTCCTTCATATCACTATGATTCTTACACTTTCCCCGTCAACTCCTTGACTTTTTTTATTTTTAAATAATTTTATTTACTCATTTACTCATTCATTCATTCATTAGGAGAGGAGAGGAGAGGAAAGGAGAGAGAGAGAGAGAGAGAGAGAGAGAGAGAGAGAGAGAGAGAGAGAGAGAGAGAGAGAGAGACTGTGTCAGGCCTTGTACTACTATATATAAAGCGCCCAGGTGCAAGTGCTCACCTTTTGCACCTAGATTCACATGGGTACCAGGGAACCGAGCCCAGACCATTATGCTTTGCAAGAAAGTAACTAACCAATGAGCAAATTCTCCAGTGCCCAACCCTTCAACTCTTTGTTTATTAGGTTTTTTTTAAAATATATTATTTATTCATTTTCTTTTTTTTTTTAATTTTTTTATTGTCCATAATGAGTTACAACATTTAGTGGGCAAACAATGAGTTGTTATCCCCAATTCCCCACTGCCCTCCCCTCCCCCCTCAACTGGATAACCTCCTCTATGGGTCGTCTGGATCAGTCCTTGTGACAGGGGACCATGGATAGTCTAGTAATCAGCCAGGTTCTCCTGTCCATACCTCTGGATAGTCTCCCCCACCACAGCTCTCACAATCTTTCCGCCCCCTCTTCTGCATATTTCCCTGAGTCGTGGTGGATGAGTTATAAATTTGCTTTAAGGTTGTGAGCTTAGGGGTCTTTGTGTCGAAAATCGTTGGTTTCTGTTTCACTGGCTAATCCTGTGTTGATTTAATGGCTGTGGCTGTGGGCTCCTTGTTCATCTCGTCATTCTCTGCAGAGTTCCATTTGGATCCTCCATTGTATGTCTGTGGTGGCCCCTCTCTTCCCAGAATCTCAGGTATTGGTAGGGTTAGATGAGCCCCAGCACTCTCGCTGCATCCTGAAAGATACAAACACAATCTCCATCAGAGAGTGAGATCAGTGTAGGTTAACAAATATACACAATTTT
>PVHP010019243.1:0-32108 GCA_004024765.1 Zapus hudsonius
GCTCAACTCTTAAGTCCCCACAGCTTTCAACTGAGCCATAATACCAAAAATAAACCCGTAATGGCACAGAACATTCACAATGCAAAACATGAGGCACAGCAAAAACAGATTGACCAATACAAGATTTAAAACAAACAGGGCACCATCAATCTCTAACTCCAAGTTCAATGATTCTAACCAATAACACAAGTCTCTTGGAATTTAATTCTGCCCCTCCAGTTCGGCTACTCACAGTCTGGGAAAACTTCATCCAGTGCTGGCAGCTCACCTTGGCACCCATCCATAGTCCTGGAATTCTTTGGGTCTCCATTGCAACCCACAGTTCATCCTCATGGCTCCATTGGGCTCCATGCAGGCAACCTAGCATACCTGCTTCACATACCGATGGCCGTTTTTCAAAAATAAAACTGTGTTGCAAATCCAATGACCCTCTCTTTCTAACCAATCTCTATTCCACAGAACAGGTGGGCTACCAACTTGTTAATCCAGGGGGATCAAAGCATTTAGGCCCATTACTTCAAAGAGTCCACATTCTTCCTGTTGTTCCAATGCAGACCAGCTGACTGAATCTCAATGGTTGTCATCTCTCAAACAATTGCAGGTGAACGGGCAGCAGTTTCGACCCAAAGATCTTTCTTTATATGCCATCTCCATCTGCTCACACCAGTCCATCTTTACGTCAAGCAACCATGTACAGGTTTCCAGGACACAGGCAGGCAGAATGCAGCAAGCCTCTCATGCAAACTGCTTCTGGCACAGTCCTGACCAAGTTCTTTCTCCCCCTCGTAAGCCAAAACTCACAGTCCATAGTTCTTACTGCATTCAGGTCTTTTAATTCTGACCAGAATGGTTCATAAAGCTGTACTCACAGCACTGCGAGGCATCTCTCAGGCTGAGATTTCAAATCCTTCCACATTCCTCCTGTAGATCACTTCCAGAAGACCAAAGCCACAAGATGAGGGTTCTAGCAGCAACAGATGACCCCACATCCTGGTACCAAAACTGTTGCGGTCAGCTTTCTAGTTGCTGCACAGAAAGAACCCAAGTAAAAGCGGCTTATGGACGAATGGGTTTATTTGGCTTAAGGACTCAGAGGGAGACTCCATCCTGGCAGGGAAAACGATGGCATGAGCAGAGGGCTGGACATCGCGGCAGGAAGGTGTGCCAAACACTGGCAAGGGGAAGCTGGCTTATAACCCCCATAAATCCACCCCCAACAACATAGCTTTATCGAGGTTGTAAAACCCAAACTGCCATCAGCTGAGGATCGATCATTTTGTTTGTGGGGGACACCTGGATCAAACCATGACACTCACCTAGCCAGTGAGAGGCCGAGCTGAGGAAAGCTTTCTTTCAACTTCACATAATACTAAGAGTTTTTTTCACATTGTCCAAAACACTGACATCATACGCTGAAAATAATATCTCTCCCCAAATTGCTGAAGTCCAAGTGTAATCGGGGTTATCAGCTTCATTACATGCATCATAGAAAATGCCCAATTTTGCCCCTGAGATCTTAATAAGCAGGGAAGGGCATGAGCTTAGGAAAGAATGGATACATTACAGCCTGTGGAAAACCCAACTCCTTCTTCATGTCTTTTTGAGCACTCTTCCCTGAGGTTTGGTTTTGAATCACTTTTCTGGTACTTTAAAATGTGCTGTTTTCCATCAATTGCCTTCTTTGTGAAACCAAAGGGGAAAATAATCATACATTTCAGTGTCATCTCTCTTTCAGGAATTGCAAACAGGAAAACATTTTCTCCCCTGTTCACTAAAATTTCTTAATAACCGAAGCTGTGTGTGTGTCTTGCTAATTGAGCCCATTCACCTGTGACAAATGCAAGCTGTGACAGTCAGGACAGGATCAGTGTGTTGGCAGGGTCACCCACAAAATGCTCTATGCCAGGGCAAAAATTGCTGATGCTTTCAAATGCTCTGCCTTGTTAAATTCTAGCAGGTGAGCATAAACAAAAAGCTCCATTTATTCAAGAAAGGGGAGAAGTCGAAGGCGAGTGGAGTGGTGACAGAACGATTTCCATTCTGCTGCTAAGCCAAGCAGATGTGGCCTAATACTTCAATGCATTAGTGGAAAGCATCACTTGTCTGGCTGAAAGCTTTGGGAACAGTTTAACTCAGTTGTCAATGTTGTTCCTTTACCAAAATTAATGTAAAGACCTGAAGGAAAAAATATCGCAAAAAGAGATAAGACTCCGCCATGATGCTGTCTTTTATAAAGTCGAGTTTTTCATATCCATGTACCCTTTCATAAATGCTCAACGTGAACTCTTAAAGAGTACTTGCAACTCATGTCATATGCATACACACATGCATACATATACATATATATTGCACAAATATGTGTATTCATATATATATATTTGCATTTTCAATGCATTCCAGAATTCTTGACACATCAGAAGAGTCTGAATGAGGAAATGGATGGATTAAAGGTAGACGAATGGATTAATTTAAAAATGACCTCAAAGCAGAAGGAAGACTAGTTAGGAAAAGGAAGGGGTTCAGGGTGGTAAGGGAGAAAATATGATAAAAATATATGATAGAGGAGAATGACCAGAGACAGGGCCCCCCCCTCAGCAACAACATACAAAGGGGGTGGAACCGGGTTGACTCCTAGGCTATCCAAAACCCCCTACCCCATGGATTGATTCAGTGTGCCCACGGAGGAGGATACCCAGCTGACTGGGGACAGGGAGGAGGGAAATCTGGAAACTGGGGACACCAACACATTATTTGCTCATTCAGTGTATCTAATTATGGATAATCAAGATATATATATTAATTACACACACACACACATATATATATATATATATATATATATATATATATCATCCAGCACAGCTGATTTGAAAAACACGATGCAACAAAGAGATAGCCAGTCTTGTGCTCAGCACAGGTAACAGAGCAAGTCACATCAAAAGGTAAGAGAGCTGTTTTACTATAGGGCTCTACCCACCCTGGAATTGTTTGCAGCAGCTAGAGGCCCTGGTATGTCCATGTTCTCTCTCTCTCTCTCTCTCTCTCTCTCTCTCTCTCTCTCTCTCTCTCTCTCTCCTTGCAAACAAATAAGTAAATATATTTTTATTCAAGGTATAAAAGGTGGAGAAAAATTTAAGGGCAAATAAGTATTTTCAACAAAATCATAGAAGAAAATTTCTCCAAAATATGGAAAGAGATGCCAATCTAGATACAGAAGGCACTTAGAACACCAAACAGACAAGACCAGAAAAGAACATCTCCTCAACATATTATAATTAAACTACTAAACACACAGACCAAAGAAAATAAACTGGAAACAGTGAAAGAGAAGAATGTAGTCCCCCTATAAAAGCAAGCCCATCCAGATAAGAGCAGATTACTCCACACAAACACTAAAAGCCAGAAGAGCTCGGAATGCTGTATCCCAAGTTCTGAAAGGTAACAACTGCCAACCCAGCTACTATATTCAGCAAAGATATCCATCATAATTGAAGGAGAAATAAGAACATTCCATGATAAAAACGGGCTAAATGAATATATGGCCATGAAACCATCTATAATAAAAATACGAGAAGAGACCCTTCAGGATGAAGAGAAAGAAAAGCACATACATGAGAAGACAGGAAAAATTTAACTATGTTCAAATAATAGTTAATGCAATAATGGCTAGAATTAAGGAATGCCTTTCAATAATAACATCAGTAGCCTCAATGCCCCAACCAAAAGACACAGGCTGGCAGAATAGATAAAAGACAGAATCTTGTTTGTTGCCTCCAAGAAACTCACCTCTCCATAAAAGACAGACATTAGCTTAGGGTGAGAAGACGGAAAATGGTGTTTCAAGCACATGGGCCTAGGAAACAAGCAGGTGTTGCTATTCTAACATCTAACAGGATAGACTTCAAACCAACATTGATTTGAAAAGATAAAGAAGGTCACTTTAGGTTGAAAAAGTAATAATTAAACAAGAGGACATTACAATTCTAAACATTTACACACAAAACATAGGTGCACCTAATTTCATTAAACAAAGTTTGCTGGCTTTAAGGTCACAGATAACCCCAACATCGCCCAAGTCACTGTCCCCTTCTCCTCCTCCTTCTTCTTGGTGTTTAGAGGCAGGGTCTCACGCAGTCATGCTTGTCCTTCTCACCAGGCAGCTGAGACTAGCCTTGAATTCCTGCCTCAGCATTCTAGGCACTGTGATGACAAACAGGTCTATACCACCACACCCAGTCCAAACCCATCTGGATTTTCATTAACACACCACTGTGTCCTTTTTTGAATAGTCAGTAAAACATGTGAAAATCAAGAAAAACTAAACTCTCCAACACTTCCAGGAAAGAGCTATTTGTTTCTGTTTCAGTGTTCGGACCCCAGGGGAAGCCATTGTGAAGAGAGCTATTATCTGCTACAGAGCTACTCATACTCTCTTCCTCCAGTCACCATCCACTCCCAATTTTCTCAATCAAATCTGGCAATACTGGATCTCAAGGTCAAGGCCATGTTCTCATTTCCAGCAGAAATAATGAGGATAATATTAGGGCCTAATGGACAGACTAGACAGCGAGAACCGCTCTCAGAATGGAAAGAATGTTTTAATCCAAATTGCCTTAGGAAGCACATTTCTTTAATACTCTTTGAGGTGAAGACATTACTCATGAGACTGCCTTGAAGACAACTGCTGTATTCCCAGACCTGGCGATGGGAGATTTAAGTATTTGAACAAAAGAAAAAGAGAAAGGGCTGGTGTTATAAACTTGGTCCTAGGTGGCTACTGTGGTGGAAGAAATTTGACAGAGAGACCAGACCCAGATGATGCTCTCAAGCCCGTTTATATAAAGGCCAAACCCTGCTTTACACAGTCCTCCTGTGCAAACCTTTACCTGGGAGACGGTGTGACCCTGAGTCTCTCCCCAATCTATATACAGCCGCATCCTGCTTGTAATGTGTTTTCTGGCTAGTGCAGCCATAGGCCAACTCCCCTGAGCTTCTGTAATTTTCCACTTGTCATCCCATTCACAAAGACCAGTTTAACCCAGCATTAATGTGTAGAACTCAAGATGATATCAAACTACCTGCCCAATTGCCTATAGAAACTCTGAGCCATCAGAGCTCAGTGCTCAGGCTTTGGAAGCAAGTCTCTTGGGCATGCTGGCATGATAATAAACATCGTCCTGATTCGCCACTCTTGCTCTGATGCCTGTTCATGTGCCTCAGTTTCCCATATCACTGCCTGGCATCATGTACACTGACCTTGATGGAAAAATATCAAATTATATTCGAGATCTGCTCCACTGAGGAAATGCATGCCTGGCACTCTATATGTGGTCAAAGTCCCGTGATACCATGTTCCTGGTCAAAATCCCTTTGGCAAGAAACTGCCGCTGTGATAAATGGAAAGTCGTCAAACTGCCTTGGATTGTGTGTGTGTGTGTGTGTGTGTGTGTGTGTGTGTGTGTGTGTGTGTTTATGTGTGTATGTATGGTGTGTGTGTAGGTGGTGTGGTATATGTGGCATGTGTGTGTGGTGTGTGTGTATGTGTGTGTGGTGTGTGTGTGTGTGGTTTGTGAATGTGTGTGGTATGTGTATGTGTGTGTGGTGTATGTGTGGTGTGTACATGTGTGGTGTGTGTATATGTGTATGTGTGGTGTGTGTGAGTGTTGTATGTGGTGTGTATGTGTGTGCGTGGTATGTGTATGTGTGTGTGGTATGTGTGTATATATTGTGTGTATGTGTATGTGTGTGTATCCCTGTGTGTGTATGTATGTGGTGTGTGTATGTATGTGTGGTGTACATGTGTGTGGTGTGTGTCATGAATGTATATGTGTGTGGTGTATGTGTATATATAGACACATGCCCCAGGACTTATGTGGAGATCAGACAACAACAGCAGCTCTTCCCCAGCGGCTCCTCCTCATTTGAGGCTTTCTCTGAGGCTCTTGTTACTTGTGCTGTGCTCACAAGATCTTCCAAGAAATGCTTCTCTTTCTGTCTACCATCTCATCCCCAGAGTTCTGGAATTACAGAAGACTGCCATGGCCTCCAGCTTCTTTCATGTGGGTTGTGAGGATCAAACTTGGGTAATCAGGTACAGTAGCAAGAACTTTATCTAAAGACAACTCACTCTAGCCACCTGCCTTGTAGACGTTAGTGTTTGTATCCATAGGTTAGTGCTGCTCTTGGCCTCCATCACAGAAATTTATTTTCCCACTGAACAGAGATTAATGCAGAGACACGTAGCTCTGGAGAGTTCTGAGAATAGATGACTCAACCCTCCATGGGCATCTATATTATCCCTCCATGGCTCAGGGAACTACACAGGAGCAGTGCTATGTAATGTTTCCTTCTGGACCTGATATAGCCATGACATTCAGAACTCAGCAGCTGTGGCTTCCTGAACAAGAATGAGCCCATAATGAATAGGTAAATAGACCCAATTCTTCCCAGAGAAGCTACCAATAGTCAATGGTTGCAGCTGGAAGGGGAGGCATGTTCTTCAGCGGTGTGTCCACTAATAAGTTGCCCATGTCCTGGCAGACAACCCCATCTATATCCATGCCAGCAACCCTAATTTAACTTAGTGGGTCACATCCACCAAAGAAACAAAACAAAAAAAGACATGAGGGTCTGAGAAGATGAATGTTGCAAAGCCCAAGTTAAATTCCCTCCCATGTAATCTAGATTCAAAAAGTGGCACCAGCAACCGGTATTCATTTGCAGTGGCAAGAGATCTGTTGCAGGTACCTTGTCATTGGTGGGGCAAAGCACCTGACCAAAAGCAGCTGAAGAGAGGAAAGATGTTTAATTTTGGCTTACAGTCTTGAGAGGAAGCTTCATGAAGGCAGGGAAAAGCATGGCATGAGCAGAGGCTAGCTGTCACCTCTGTCATAGTGGATAGAAAATAGCAAGAGAGTGAATGGAGTTCTAGCAAGGAATACCTGGCCATGACACCCCCAAGCCCACTCCCAGCAATACACCTCCTCCAACAAATGGTCATCAGCTGGAGACCAAGCATTCAGGAAACATGAGTTTATGGGGGACATCAGATTCAAGCCACCACAAAGCCCTAGTGTAACACACACACACACACACACACACACACACACACACACACACACACACACACACACACTTTTTTAAAAAGTTTAGAAAGAAATGAAAACAGGAAGAGGATTAGTTTGCAAGAATAAGGGCTTTAATGGAAGTGGGAGGGGATAATGATATTAATAAGTGAATTGTGAAGCCTTTGAGAGAGTTGCATCCTTGCTTGGCTCTTGGAATATGAAGAGGCTCTTGGCAATAATGCAGGACTCAAAGTGCCAGACTCTCATGGTCACTGAAACTTTCACTGAGCCGGTGGATGGCCGACAAGTTCTTGCATTGTAAATTCAAAGAATGAAAACCACGGACCATAAAGAATGAAGATTAGAAAGATTTGATTATGGAGAAAGGAACAGGGAGTAAGTACTGAGATCTTGCCTAAGAGGAAGCAGAAGTGAAGTTCCTGGAATTGGGAAAGCCCACCTAGAAACCCAGACTGGAGTCTTTTATGGGACAGGTTAGTTCAACCCTGATGCCAGATGTCTAGGTAGTTTCAATCATCCAGGTAAAGGAATTCTCCCTCTTATCTCTTCTAGGAAAAGGAAAGTCCTTGGTGTGTGTGGGTTGGAAGGGAAATCTAAGGAGGGACTCAGATTTAAGAAAAAAGAAATCTAGGACCTGATTTAGGAAGACAGAGATGAGGAAAGGCCAAACCCTCTTAACATTTCTGACCTCCAGCAAAGTAGAATGCCCCAGAATCTTCCTTACAGGCCCAAGGACTTTACTTGATTTTGCTTCCAGGGCCCTATCACTCCTAAACTGCCTCAGGATGGGGATTAGTGTGTCTTTGAGAGCAATGGACTTTTCTCTGATTTTAAGTGGGCAATAAGTCAGGAATTAGTGTGCTGGACACTCATAATCACACAAAACATCCAGAATCAGTGGCCTCTAGGTTCCTGGCTGCTGCATTTTGATGACTGAAATCCACAGACCAGAGGATGACGTTTAGGAAGATTTTCCTATGTAGCTGAAGAGGAGAAAATAAGAACATTCCTGGACATGAGAAAGCCCATCTGGAGACCTTGACTGGGGTCTTTTACGGAAGTTACCAGATGGAGAATGAGGTGGTCAGTCGAGGCCCTATGTCAGGTGTCTGGGCACTGTTAACTTTTCAAGAAAGGGAACAAACCAAATTACATTCTCAGGAAAGTGAATTATCCTTCTTGGAAGGGGTTGTCTCTTCTAGGAAAGAGCTTCACCATTCTGACGTTTCTGGCCTCCATCAAGATGGAGGCTGGGAGAACTCTTAAGAAAAGGAGTTAATGAAGTACCAGATTTTCCCCTGTAGGATCAAGGACATGTCTCTTATCTTTTTTGATATGTAATTTACTTTCAGGGGCCCTATTACTACTAAACTGACTCATTCATCTCTAGATCTTATTCTTCAATAAGAAAGAGTATAGGGAGCAAATATGATAAAAAATACATTATGTGCATGTATGAAATTATAAAAAATAAAGTTTTAAAAACCATTCCCTCCAACACCCCAAATCAAATGGTGTTAGATACTATGTTGAAAACAGATACATCTGCCTTTCAGGCATGCACGGTCATTTTGCCTTATCAGATCTTGTTCCCTTTCTTCTCAAACTGTTGCTGTATCAACCTGGTTTTGAGATGTTTTGTTACTGTCTTTCAAAGAGAATTTGTCCTCCAGTTGGTCACAAAGCAGAATATGAGCTATGCTGGAAACTTTTATTAATATCAGGTTGTTCATGCTATAACAAACAGAAGTGAGAAAGAATTTTAAGTTTTACCCAAGACACAATTTAGAGTCTTTGGAATCACAACACAAAAACAGACTACCTTTCATACCATTCATTTTCTGTGATGGCAGCCTAAGAAAGATAAAGTTGAATAGGAAAAATCAAGATGCTGTTATATTTCAGTTGACAAAATATTAAAAATACTAGAAAATTCTATTTGTGATGGTTAGGTTTTGTTGTCAACTTGGATCTTTTTTAATTATCTTAGGTGGGTCTCTGAAGATGTTTACAAGAAGCTAAAAGTAAATATCCTTTCCTGTGTTGGCAGTGCAGGAAGGAAATTCCAGAGACTCAGGAAGCCATTAGGTCTGGGAAAGGGTTGTAAGATCCCACCCTAAGGCTATATAAAAGGGAAGAAATTCTCTCCTTAGCCCTCCTGCCTGTTTGCTGTTCTCTGTGTGATGTAGGTGATAGGTTTCTCTCTCTACTCAGACTTGTGAAAGAGCGCCAGCCTCTTTCACTGTTACAGAACATCCCCTCAATCTGTAGTATCAATAAATCCTTTCCTCCCTCAAATTGTGCCTGGTTTGGAGATTCATCCCAGTGGCATGTGGCTGACTGCGACACTATTATATTTAACTTTGGGGCTTAGGTGACACCCAAACTCACTGTTCATCAAGTTATCAGAAAATATTAGGATAGCAAACAAAAATTAAGAAGTTCCACTGAATATAAGTTTGAGTGACAAATGATGCTCTGTCATGAACAAAGAAGACTCAATATTTCTTCCTGATTCATTATGGAGGAAATAATTTGTCTGACGTATTCAGAAAGTAAGTATTTTTCAAACCCCCGAAGCTCTGTGATTTCTTTTTTTACTTTTTATTTCATTTGTACAGAAGCATCAGACTCAACCAGAAGTCCTTCTAAAGCAGAAGACCTTGACTACGTTACTTATCATCTCTTTATTAGCAGACTACGCAGACCGTCACTGCTGGACTACTAGGAGTAAATATCAATATGCTCTTTTCTAGCATCTCCTAAAAAACAACACAAGAATTAAATCCACTTGCCTTACCCAATTGTCCCAGTGTATTTAAATATTTCTGGAAAACAGGAACATCTCCAGAAATCAACAGATTTCAGAAAAATTGAATTGATAAAGAAACTCAAGATATCTACCATAATTTATTATAAATTATGTTTAAATAAAATCTGGGTAATGTTGAAAAAAATCAATGGATATACAAAATAAAATGCATAAGAAACCATGCTAATAACAAATTCTTGGCATGATAAGAGAGTTATTAATGATCTCAAATTAAAACTGTTATTAAAAGACCCCCAAGGTCTTTCTCAGGAGAGCGTACCCCAGGACTCAAACAACTACACCAGCAGATGCAAACACAAGAGGATTCTTTTTTTATTCTTCGGCTGCGCAGACAGGCTTCCAGACCGATGAGTGCCAGAGAGCCCTGAGGAACAAAAGCTTCGGGTATTTATAGGCAAGAACCACAAAATTATAATACAGCTCAGACCATAGGATGTTTCATATTTTCATTGGTTCTTTTGTCCTGATCTGTACAATTTTGATTGGTTATCCAGTTGGAGGCTGGTATTTGCATTTCATATTCCAGGAACAGTCATATTTTACCTTTTATGGAGTGTTTGTTCAGTTTATGACTTGGGACCTCCCACAGAAGGGGAGGGGGAGTGAGCCAGGAGAGGTTCTTTGTTCTTTAATATATGGGCTGTTTTATGAAATGGAGTCAGTTTATAAAATGGATGCTTCATTATGTATATGAAAGAAGATGTAAATTTGTCAATGGGAACAAAAAGGACTAACAGGAAAGAAGAGGAAGAGAGAATAAAGAGGTGGAAGAAATGTTCAAGGTACAATATATACAAAATATATACATGAGCACATATACTTAATATGTGCAATGAATGTACACAGTGAACATTGTAAAATATGAAAACTTAAAAAATTAAAAAGTATTATGTAGAAAGGATATCTGAAAAAGTAAAAAGTAAGGCTGGAGAGATGGCTAAGTGGATAAGGCACTTTTCCTGGCCTTGTTTGGATTCCCCAGGACCCATGTAAAGCCAGATGCCAAAAGTGACACATGCATCTGGAGTTTGGTGGCAGTGGCTTAAAGTGCTGATACTCCTATTCATTCTCTCTCTCTCTCTCTCTCTCTCTCTCTCTCTCTCTCTCTCTCTCTCTCTCTCTCTGCTTGCAAATAAAAAAATAAAAACAAAAAGTAGAACATTTTGGGCTGGAGAGTTGGCTCATTGGTTTAAGCGCTTGCCAGCAAAGCCTAAGGACCTGGGTTTGATTCCCCAGTAACCACATAAAGCCAGATGTAAAAAGTGGTGGTGCATGCATCTGGAGTTTGTTTTAAATGGCTAGAAGCCCTGGTGCACCCATATTCTCTCTCTCTCTCTCTCTCTCTCTCTCTCTCTCTCTCTCTCTCTCTCTCTCTCACACACACACACACACACACACACACACACAAATAAATATTGTATTTAAAAATATTTTAAAAGTAGAACATCTTAAAGTAATAGAATTCTACATAATAATTTTTTTCATCCAGTTACTAATGCTTTCAACTATATTATCATTAACACTTATTTGGAATGATACTTGGGAATAATATTTATATTAAAATTTCCTGAATTTAAAATATATGTTATTAAAGGTTTGCATGTGCAGGTGGACATACAAAAACATCTAATGTTATGGTAAAGTTGTCTTCTTCCCATAGCTTTATGACCAAATGAAAAACGACTTAAACTTACCACTGTGGAACTGTTGAACAGGCCTGAGAAGTACTGTGGTAAGACAGTGGTGTTCCTGATACTTTACAGGGGCTGACATGTTACTGCCCAGATGGGAATTCGATAGGCAACCCTGACTCTAAGCTGAATGTAGCTCTTTCTAAGAAAGATTTAAGTCCCCTATGACTAACTCTACTTAATCCCAACCCCTTGAAATAAAATGCATATACTGCCTGCTCATATTAAACACTGAGATCACATTTACACACAGTGATAATCAGTATTTTCCAGAATATATTTCATGAGTATAAAAATCCAGTCAACTCTGCCTGGCAAATCCCAAAGAATAACTATTATGATTTCAGGAAAAGATCAGTAAATACTTCCTTTTGCTATGCCAGCAATAACTTCCACAGTGCAATTACAGTGAAAAATATTAATTGATAATAACAAAAAGGCATAAAAATAACTAAATTTAAGATATGTTTAGCTAAAGCTAGATAATCTATATTTAAGAAAAAGAGAGCATTGAATTATTATCATGTTTGTAGAATAGAAAATGTTGGAAGGAACTTAACCTTCCCTTGAATTAATTTATAAATTTAATTAATTCCAGTAACATATCATTCATTTGTAATGTTAGAAGCCTATTTGAAAGTCAGCTGTCCTACCTCCTTCACTCTTTTTACTGAATTTTTGGTATAATTGGTGGCAACCAAACAAACCCTAGATTTATCATTGCACATAGAAAGTAGGTAGATATGCATAATTAGATACATGCAAATCAAGACTAGATATGATATAAGTGTATAACAACAGTTGAGGTGATTTTGAAAGAGAAAAACATGCACCACCTCATAGAACAACTATGAGGTCTTCCCAATTACCATACCCACCATAACTGGCATGTCTTAGAATGGCCTCCCCTTGTGATCACTACAAAACTCGACAGCCAATAAATGAACTGTGATGGTTAAGTTTTGATGTCAACTTGACCTTTCAAGTAATCTTGGGTGGGTCTCTGAGGATGTTATAGGAAGGCAGCCTCTCAGTAGGGGGCAGGATGTAAAGAAGCTCAAAGAAGCTAGAAGTAAACATCCTTTCCTGTGTGGGCAGTGCAGGAAGGAAATTCCAGAGACCCAGGAAGCCATTAAGTCTGGGATAGGGTTGCAAGACCCCACCCTAAGGCTATACAAAGGGGAAGAAATTCTCTCTTTGCCTTCCTGTCTGTTTGCTATTGTGTGTGTGGTGTAGGTGATGGGTTTTTCTCTCTGCTTGGACATGTGAAAGGCCAGCCTCTTTCACTTTTATAAGACTTCCCCTGGGTCTGTAGCTTGAATAAATACTTTCCTCCCCCAAGTTGTGCCTGGTTTGAAGATTCATCCCAGTGGTGTGTGGTTAACTGCAACATGAGGCAATTGTCTTTAGATGCTACGCAAGAGAGTGAGGAGCTTCTTCATCCAAAAGGGATAAAATTGCAAGGAATTCCCACTTGAAAACCAGCTGTCATGGTTTGATCCAGGTGTCCCCCACAAACAAATGAATGTGTTCTGATTGATGGATCCTCAGCTGATGGCAGTTTGGGTTTTACAACTTTGCTGGAGCTGTGTTGTTGGGGGCCGGCTTATGGGGTTATAAACCAGCTTCCCCTTGCCAATGTTTGGCACACCTTCCTGCTGCTATTTGCAGTGCTTTTGTGGAAGTGATGTCTAGCCCTCTGCTCATGCCATCATTTTCCCTGCCAGGATGGGGTCTCCCCTCAAGTCTGTAAGCCAAATAAACACATTTCTCAACAAGCTGATTTTTTTTGGGTTCTTTTGGCACAGCAACTAGAAAGCTGACCACAACACCAGCTCTTTGCCCACTTTCACGCCCTGACCATAGCAGCCCAATGAGAGGGAGTCAAATCGGTGCTGAAGTCAACTTGCAAAAACCCCAGTAAAGACTTTACAGAAAAATTTCACACTCATCACTTGTCATCATGTTGATAGTAAACTCCTTAATAAAATATTAGCAAGCCAGATACACAAATATATTAAAAATGAACAGTCTTTGTAACTTAACCAGTATTTTTGTCAGGAATATAAAGTTGGCTTAACATTCAAAACTCAATGTTAATCACTACTTTAAACAATAACCGATGAGGGCTATAGAAATAGTTCAGCAAGTAAAGGCGTTTGCTTGCAAAGCCTAATGGCCCAGAGACAATTCCCCAGTACCATAAAGCCAGATGCACAAAGTGGCTCATGTGTCATCTCTCTCTCTCATAAATAAATATATTTTAAAGAAAAGAATACTCAAATAAAATCAAATAATTAACAACAATTTTATATTCTTATAGTATGTCTTATTGTAAGAAGCATGCTAGCCTCAAGCAGATCAAGAAATGCTTTAAAGTAAATTAAAATAGAAATAGCTCATGTAATTTGGAGGCAGCAATAATCTCTTAGAACAGAAACTGGAAACTGAAGTTATGATGGATATGAATGGATGGATGCGAGGATAGAATTCATTGTCTTTAATCGCATGACTTAAGCTGTCTCTTCAAACCATTTTAGACTCTTTGTAATCCTGAGCTAAGAACACTCCTTGGTTGTTGCTGCGTAAATATGGAGGGACACTCACCATAGAGTAATGTCCAATGTCCAGTGATTAAGTGGGTTGAGTGGTGACTTGTCTCTTTTCAGATTATAGTTCATGAAGTAAAATGCATGTTTTATTTCCAAGAAACAACTGTGTTTAAGGCCTAGCTTCCAGTTCTAGATAAACATCATTTGCTCTTTAATAAATTGCAGTACTAGAAAGATTCTATTATTGTAAATTTTGTTTTAATTATACTGTTTCCAAATTGCTTGGGAGCTTGGTTTCCTCAAGTCCTTTGAGGAAAAAAATTCAAGTCACTAAAGCATTGCTGGTATTCAGGTTATAAATCTTGGAGAGTAAAGAGAGACCCTTAGAGTGTCACAGATAAGAGACTTGGGGAAATAACTGTCAGGACCAATTTACTGTCTTGAGAACTTTGAAGGATAGGAATCACTTAAAAGAAGAGAAAATATCTACTTCAGACTCTGAACTGCCTTTCATTGGCTTCACCTCTCATTTAAGGCATTTAGTCTATGACTGATAGCTTCATCCAGGCTACAAGTGTCCCTCCTGGGCTTTGTCCTCTGACACATTCCTTGCCATTTTCAGCCACTGCTCTTTATGGTGAGACTTGTGAGCACATTGTCAGAAACATACAGAAGCACGTTTGTGTTTCCACACAGCAGAATTTATTGAATAATTATATATTCACAAGCTACGTCAGTTTTGTTGGCTGTAATTTGCTATGTAGTCCAAATTTCCCTTGATCATGTAGCTGTCAGCAAACAGTTTCTTGTATTCAAATCTTAATTACTATTATTAACTGTAAGATATATTACATTATACACACACAAACACTACGGAATATCTATAGAGTTCACAGGCCTTTCTGAAGGCAGCAACAGAGAGCTGATATAGATGCATAGTCTTTGCAGTGCTTAGATAAGATATTAACAAAGCCTGTTAGAGAGTTGCGGATGGCCAGCAGTGCTGTGGATCCCAGCCACCCAGGCTAGAAACAGAGATGACCCACCAGGTATAGGACCATCCAGTCAAGGCACAAGACCAGTTCTCGGTGGAGAGATGGACTGATGGATAGCAATTCAAGTAGGCCATGTTAACAGTTAAAAATCATACTGAGATAAACCCCAAGGCTAGTGAGAGATGTGTTCCAGCTGTAGGTCCCTTGCTGAACACTCCAGGAGAACAGTGTGGTCCAAGGGGCTATGGCCATCACATTGTTATCTGCGCTTCTTCATGGGCTTCAGATGTGGGTCTTAAGCTCTTTCTTGGTGTGGTCTGTGTTGACTGATACATCATCCCTAGAACTGGTCTTTCTGGTATTACTTTATTAAAATCACGTGTCCCAATGCACTTCAATGTGTTTATGGGTACGACATTTTCACTTACAGGAATGTGATAGTCTGTGCCTCGTGGTTGGTGCTGGAAAAGTGGCGGTGTCTGCATGCTCAGATGAGATGCAGCTTCATTCAGCCTCAGCATTTGCACTCAGAATCACCCACTGGAGCTTGTAAAATAAAGTCACTCAGGGCAAGCCTAAAAGTCACTGTTTCCTACAACTTAGCACAGAGCACAGCCTGATCTCCAAAGCTAGGGTCTTGACTATCACAATTCCCACACTGGCTAACTCCTGGCTAGTTTTTCAGAAGCTCAGGAGAAACCAGGAAGCTAGGAGAAGAAGGGGCCAGGATATTCTCTGTCTTCTTCCTCCTCAATGGGGGGCAGCGTCTTTGATAGAAATCTTATGTGAAGTCAGCTTCCTGAAGCCAAGTTTGCAGGGATTTAAGGAGTGATTGATCAACTCCCTTACCCACCGCCCTTCCTCCCTTTATCTCTGGAAGGTGGTAGTGGCTTCCTGTAGCTGCCTCACCACCCAATTGTCTTCTATGACATACACAATAGATTTTTCTGCACATATTATTTCCAATTTAAATACTCAGAAAGGTTTATTTTTCCAGAAGTGAGACAGAACAGAAAAAAACAGCTAGCTTATTTAGGCAGTTTCAGTCAGGGATTGAGGTCCAGAGCTAACTAGGAGATGCCATCCCACCTGTCAACCCATCCAGGCACAAGAATGAAGGCTCCTGGCACAACTGGAAGGCATGTATGACCAAGACTGATCTACAGCTCCCTGCTGTAGTGGAACATGCTCTGACCCCAGCTGACCAGGTGTGGTGGACTCTGGAATCCATCCTCCAGGTCTCCTCACCAATCAATCTGATCTTTCCCCTGCCCACCCTTGTCTGCGCCCCCTCAGTCCTGGCTTCTCCACTTCCTGAGACCCTCACTCTCTTGTTTCCAGCTTTTCATCCTGTGTGGCCTGAACTCCCACGTGAATTTTCAATCCCTATCCCACTCAGCTCTCTGGGGAGGATAAACATAACCCTGGCTCTAATATCCACCACGTGCATGCTTGGACTCTGGATTTACCACCTGGGTGCCTTGACCTCTCTCCATAGTGGGTGCCATGTGTACCCCTTGTCTCAGTCAGCCACACGTCGCTGGGATGAATCTTCAAACCAGGCACGATTATGGGGAGGAAAATATTTATTGAACAGATCCAGGGGAAGAAGTTAAGGAAAGGCTGGCCCCCTTTCACAGAAGCAAGCAGAGACAGAAGCCCACCACCAGCACCATAAGCAAGCACACTCCAAACTAACAAAAGGAACTCCAGGCTTGAGCTCAGACTACTTTGTGCATTTGCAAAGCTAGAATTCCAGACCCACCCCAGAAACACCTTAGGGCTGAACCCTAGGATCTGGCCAAGGTGACACACTTCCTCAAGCCAGAACTGGCTGGAGAAAATTTATAATTTTAATAAACCCTTAATTCTAATCAACTCTATTGGGGGACATTATTCAAACTACCACAGAAAGTATTTATTGAAACCACAGATTGAGGGGAAGTTCTGTAATAGCCAAAGAGGCTGGCCCTCTTTCACAGGTCCAAGCAGAGAGAGAAAAACCCATCACCAACACCACATACACAGAACAGGAAACAGGCCGGGAGGCCAAAGAGAATTTCTTCCCCTTTATATAGCCTTAGGGTGGGGTCTTGCAACCCTTCCCCAGACTTAATGGCTTCCTGAGTCTCTGGAATTTCCTTCCTGCACTGCCCACACAGGAAAGGATGTTTATTTCTAACTTCTTTGATCTTTTTTACATCCTACCCCTTGTTGAGAGGCTGCCTTCCTGTAAACATCATCAGAGACCCACCCAGGATTACTTGAAAGGTCTAGTTGACAACAAAATTTAACCATCGCACCCCTCTTCCAGCATTCCACGCACTCTGTAGATTGACTCCAGTTTGGATCCACTCTTAACTAGGTGGAATGGGGAAGCTTTCACTAACTTTTCTCTAACCTTCCTGTGGCCTCTAAACCCACCATGTGCAGATTTCCTTTCTGGACCTATCAGTGGGTGCTTTTGCTAACTTTCCCCTTAGCTTCCCTCCACAGGAAAGCACACGGTGAATGCCCTGTCTGTCTCCTCTCCATTTTCCTACACTCCCCTAGAGTTTACCTTCTTGGTGTTTGGAACCCCCTGGGATCTTTCCTTGGAAGCCTGTTTTCCCACAGATGCCACACACCCGTGGCCCCATTCTAACTTCTCATTAAATGCCTTCTAATTTCACTTAACAAAGCCTGTTTCTTGTAAATGATAAACTACTTTCCATGTGTTTTCAACTAGCCCAGTTTCTCCTTAAACTCCCATTTTTCTTAAATATGTTTCCCCATAAAAATGTGTTCTGGCCTTTAATCTTTCCCAAATCCCAACTCCCCTTAAACATAACACAATTTGTGATTTCTCCCCAAATAAACTTAATGACTCATATATTGTCCTTCTTGAAATATTATTATTATTCATTAAAGATTAGGAAAGAACCCAAAACTTGGGGTTCATATAACTGGGAGACCCCTGAACCCCAAAAATCCTGCATCAGAAGGGTCCAGATCTATATAAGTAAAAGATGCATTAAAATGAAACCTACGGTGTTTTCTTCTCAGCAGAAGACTAATGGGTGTGCCTTTCTGTTTCATTTTTCCTGAGCCTTCGCAGAAGGAACATCCCTTTAGGGGAGGTGAGTGAGGGTTGTGTATGGCTTTGACCATTACCCCTGAAGCTTTAAGAAACCAAAATGAAACTGCCTCCCTTACTTTTGTCCATACCCACAGGTTTGAACTGTAAAACCTAAAACATGGACCCCAGGGGTTCTTAGGATCTTTCACTTGATATCTACTCACTTTTGTAGATATTTTATAGCTGTCTCTAAATTTGTCTGATTCCTACACATATTGGACATTTGAATTTAGGTGCCCAGAACTCCTCCCCCCTTAGTTTGGTAACTAAGGATGTATTTTCCATGGGCCAGCTGATTCCACATGCCAGGCAAAAGCCATCTCTGCTTTTATTTTGCAATAAATTTAAACAATTATTATACTAATGTTTTAGTCATAAGCTATTTAAAGTGTGTTTCTATCACAGCTAAATAATCCTGACTCACTAAAGTAAAAGATCACTAGGTTTATTATAGAATGAAGATGAGCTATGAAGAATAGAATAAATTGTATTCTATTCTTGCCTATTCCCCAAAAATATCATACGGATCTTGATTTTAATCTCTGCTATTCCTGGTTAATTGTAAGAAAATTAATCATTATCACCACTTAACGTGGAAGAAATTACTTTGTAGCTATAGAAAGTTTGAACCACTTTCAGAGAAACAATGCCCTAGCTCTAAAAATACTTTTTTAAAAACTTAAGGGCATAATGGATGATTTCTGATCAATTTGCAAAGCCAACAAGATGATCAGAGCAGCAAGAACCACAAACTCTCTAAAGGTGAACACAGTGTCACAGCTGACTAATGTGTGAGTCCATTTCTGCATGATTCAGAGTAGATAAGAAACCTAGAACATTTTTTTAATCTCAATTATCTAATTACTTAAAACACCTGGTAGGAGGTGTCTTGAAACTACTCATCTATATCTCCAGCGTGTATTCTTCATAAAAATCTAAATTTTGAACTGGTCATTCAACTTCACTAACATATGTCCTCATCCTTTCCACACTCTGAGATTAAGCAGCTGTGTAATCAGCAACATGTATTTATAAGCAAACCAGAAATGACATTTGCAATGTATATTCACTAATAACAATGCCACTGAGCAACAGCACAAATTTTGTCACCTTGTGCAAAAAAGCAGAAGCTTACTTAAATATCACTTCCAAAATTGGCTTTACCCTATTCATCCACCTAAACCAATCCAAAAATTTAAGTAATTATTAGAAGCCACTTCAGTATTTTACTTTTAAAAATAGACCTTTACTAAAACTCTTTTTTATTGTTTTTATGTTTCTCTCTCTCTTTTGTTTAATTGGCTCAAAACTATTCCAAAGGTCAGTCAAAGCATGATATAAGTTCTATTTTCTATTGTTATGTATTTCTTATCTGGAGTAAATGATTAGAAGAACAAAAAGTTCAACTCTGAGCCAGACACATTTAGGATGCCTGCAAAATGTTGATTTTTAAAGTTTTACAAGGACAGAAATCTTGTTAGTAACCTCTCTATGCTGAGAGAGAAATTGGCAAAATTGTGATCTCTGCATATTAAACAAATTTTTCCCTCGTTTTTCAGAAATACATGGTTTCTGTGTCAAAAAAAACTGAGCACACTGGAGAATTCTGGCTTTGGAAAGGTCTCTTCTGTTTTCAAGTTGGTGGCATTTCAATAACCATATGTCATCTGCTTTTTGAGATTGTGGAATTTTCCAGAACATCCTTGAAAACAAGATCAGATATATATTTTTTACAAGGAAGAATGAGGCTGCTCTTATGTAATTATTATGTAATTATGTTCTAAGTAATGCTAGGTTAAAGCAAATCTGTTCAATAATTTATAATGACCTGCTATGAATTAAGATTTTATTCAATACAATATAATTTTTGATTCTCTTTTGGGGAGGGAAATTACATCTGATATAGTTGATTCAGTATCAGGGCCAAAAATGTTATTGTCCTTTGACATTGAAAGTGATAGGTCCCTAGTATAATGCTAGACACATAGAACTCGCCCAGTGCATTCCCACGGATTGATTGACATGTAAATGAACTTGGTGATTGTTTATAGTCATTCACAGTCTAAGAAGCAGAGACAGCATTACTTATTCAGAAAGAGAACTAAAGGACTTGTACCTAACTGTCCGGCTCAATTGTTCTGTTCATCTGTTTTGGATGAGAGGATATTTAACTTAGATTTAACTGGTCCTCGGCTGTGTTTACTTGACCTTCCTTGATCCTAATAGTGCACCACAAGCTATGCATGCAGCAGCCAAGGCAAATCAATATCCGAGCCGCAAATCTATATACTGAAGCATTTTCAGCACTTAACCATGTGCTGTTCAAGTTTGGCTACATAGGAAATAGAGGGGCCTGGTTCTGACCCTGTAGGAGCTCATGGTACTGTGAGTTTTAATCTCTGGAATAAAACTAGAAAATAAGATGACTATAATACACAGAGTTCAAAGTTGAATGTGTCTTTTGGTTGACACTGAATGAATACTTACTCGGAAGAAACAGAAGTAATTAGATCAGGGGAAATGTTTATATGCCCCATCTTGAAAAGAGAAGATTGTATTTCTTTCAATGTTACTTGAGAATTTACCTTTTAATCACAGTTGAGTCTATGGCCGATGAATTTTCAAGGAGGTATATTTTTCCATTGATAAAGCTACCATTTCAACATTATTAATTTTTTGAACTTTGATATGCCATTTATAGCATATTATACTAGCCCATTATGCCATTTCATTATCTAGTTACATATGTTGGCTGACGTATGGGTAATTTCAATAGTGCTGGCATACTTTGGATAAAACTTTATATGAGCAACTGCATTATTTTCTAGTCTCCAAATTGTAAAGGATTAGAGAAAGAAAACTTTTAAATGTTGGCTTCCTGAAATTGAGCAAATTTCATGAAATCCTAAATTGTTCTTCTAGTTGATTGAACGGGTAGCCAACTAGATATTTCTGATTGACTCACCTCTACCTACTCTTCATTAATTGACTCAATAGTGGCTCATCAGGAAAACAGAAACCATCCTATATATCATGGACTATAGGATACGATAGCATTTAGGCACTTACACTTCTATTGAAAGGGATATAGGCTAGAGGTCTTGGAAGCTTCTAAAAGAAGCTGGCCATCTCTGAGGACTAGGGTCATCCAGGCTAAAGCATAAAGAGGCGGCGAGCAGTCTTGCTGAATGCTGATGTCAGCTGGCACTCGAGAAAGAGTCTATGAATTAGAACAAAGCTACTTAGCGTGTGACTCTTATGAGCTCAACTCTGACGACAAACTGAGAGCAACTGTATCCAATGAATGATTTCCTCTTCGTTTTCAAGTGTTTTTCATGGGCAGACTCACACTTAGAATTATTTAGGGATTATGGTGCATATAGTTACCGATTATTTTACTGAAATGTAGCTGAGACTGTATAGTTTTATCGAGGGGCTAGTGGATGCCCAAATGGTCCACAAATTATTTAGGACAAGCAATGTTCTTATCTTGATTCCCAAGATAATGCTCTCAATAAAATATTGTCACCTTAAAAAGACATCTGTGTTTCATTTAAAGGGGGATTTTGCATAAGGAAAAAACTGTAAGAAACACAACATATTTGAATCCTAGCTGGGAAATTAACAATGAACAGTAAATAGGATAGAAAAGACAAAGACAGGGGAAAAAGACACTTCTGACTTTATTTCATTCAACAGTTCCACGACTTTGGGAACCCTTTTTCTTTTCATTAAACACTTGCTAACAAGATTCCATAATGGGTTTTTACAGAAATCCTATTCCTCCAAGATTATTAAACAGATTTCTGGCTTAATATTATGTGTATCATCTCTGTTCTCTTCTGACTTGCTACTGAAATCACAGTATTGGAATTTGAAGGCATTAAATCCTCAAAGCAATAGGAACTGGGAAGAAAACATCAGAGATGCTTCAATTCAATATTATTCAAAGTTGGATAATAAGTGTAAAATTAATGACTTGAAAATGTCATTCAAAATATTTACCAACCTGGTAAAATGGCCTGGGCAGTAGTCAATAAAATGAGAAACCAGGAGAGTTTATGCTGAATACAGGAGGCTCAGTGCAGGGCCAGATACTAACCTGATTAGTGGAGAAATGGCGGGTCCCAGTGAATGTCAGGGCTGTAAGAATGCCAAATATTCCAATGGTTTAATTATGGTAAAATCTTGTACAAGGAAAAAGTACCCTCACTTGTATTAGTCAGGGTTTCCTAGAGGATCTGAACCTATAAAATGAATACCTAACAGGGATTTTTATTGGATTAGCTTACCAGATATATGCTAGACATTCCAACAACTGTCCATAGACCAAGAAAGTTGAAGAATCTGGCAGCTTCCCAGTCCAGGAGGACAAGCTGACAGCAGAGCACAGGGAAGGAGGGTAGCCAGGCCAAAATGGAAGCCCCAGGAAAGAAAAGGCTCTGGTGTTCTGGAGCTTCCTTGCATGCAGCCCTTCAGCAGAAGGGTCGCCCATGCGAGAGGAATGACTTCTCCACTTGGGTATTCTTGACTGGAAAGACTCTCAAAGACCCACCCAAGAAGCATATCTTTTGTCCCCATCCCTAATCAGGTGAAGTTGACCACAACAGTCATCACAGTGTCCATGACACAATCAGTATTTATTATGCTGAGGCACAAGAATTGTCATTTCCTGCCAAGCCTAGCCTTCTAACATGACTGTGTGTCTCAAGGGAGGGGAGGGAGGGGAAGGAGGAGGGAGGGAGGGAGGGGAGGGAGGGAAGGGGGAGAGAGAGAGGGAAGGGGGAAGAAGGGAGGGTGGGGAGGGGGAGGGAGGGAGAGAGGGAGGGAAGAAATAAAGAGGTCTCTAGCTAAGATTGAAGATGAAAAATTTAAACTCCCAAGTATTAACCAGGCCCAATTCTACCCTGTATGCCTTCCGCCAACAGGCCAGATCTGAAACATTCCAGCTAGTTTGTCCATAGACAAGGCTGAAACTAACCCTATGTGTAAAATGCAGCCTCTCTTCCAAGAAGTTCTAGTGACTTTAGACAGAAATAACATCTCATGTAGGGCAGTATTTTTAAGCTACAAATACTATACACATTCAGGGTATTGTTTTCTATATAACAAAAATTCAGAGTTTGATTCTTAAATTTTTAAGAAACTATTGAAAATTTGGGGGACTTGTTTTTACAACCTCCCCCAAAGAATCCACATCTCAAAATTGTTTGTTTCTCACAAACTAAAAAGAAATATATATTTTCAGCAAGAATGTATGTCCAAGATGATTCCCAAATGCATTCTCAGCAAACAAAACTAATCTTTCTGGATAAAGTACAGCAACCTAAGCCTCCATTGTTTTTGCTAGAAAAGACTCCTGTGTTTTATAATTAACTTTTCCTAAACACTGGTAACTGCTTCTTCACACACTTCTCCCTCACGAAACACACGCAAACACATGCATACCATACCGCACTACACACACACACACACACACACACACACACACACACACACACACACACACACACACGTGTCCTATCAGGAAGCCATGCTGGCTTTTTCTTCAACATACTCATGTGCGTCGAGTGTGAAGGGCTGCCTTTAAGCGAAGACTGTTTTCCAAGTGAAGGAGAGATCACTTTTCATGCCTTTACACATGAGGCTTGATTGTCTTCTTTTGCAAGGGACCTCACTTTTTCCAGGTTTCTCAATTCTAATTTGAAAATCTAAAGCAAAAAATTAATGCTGATATTTAACTAAATTTAAGTTTGAATACTTGGCATTCTTGGTGTTAAATCACAATAATTTAAAGGCATTAAGTTGTCTAGTTGCTTTTAGACAGACAGATAAGGTGAAGGTTAAATAGGTACTGGTTCAAAGTGAAATCACTGTTTCTCTGCTCTGGACTCAGCATGCTAAGTTTTATCTGGACACATACACTGTTCACCCGACACAATGGTATTCTGTCTGTTTTCTGACCTTATGAACAGACCTAAATTCCACCTGACTTGTAAAAGCTTTTTCACTCATTCTTGGTCCTTCTGTTCAATTATGTCCTTTGCCTCAGAACCAATGGTCTTGAACTATTATCTATGTCTATCTATTATCTATTATCTATGCTTTTTGTCAGTATGAACCAGACATCCCACCATTCTGGGAGCCCTTTGTGAGAAAGACTGTAACTTTAAATAAAATAAAATAATAAAATAAAACATTTACTGAGTATGTTAGTCAAGGTTCAGTCAGAGAAGCAGAACCAGAAGGCAATATATTTATTAAAAGAAATTTCTGAGTACAATTGTGGGGGCAAGCTACACAGGTTCAAAGTCACTTGGATAGAAAGGGAAAACAGAAAACACGATAGAGCAGCACAGATCAAGTTCAAGCTTCCTGAGCTCAAGGGTGAGAAGGGGAGAGCAGCTACAGACACAGCAGCAATGTAGTATGCTGTCTCTAGGGAAAGCTTTAAGCCTTCTGGAAAATTCTTTGCTACTATGTCAGACTCACCCTGGAAAATCTTCTCTTTCATTAATTTAAAGGCAATTGATTGGGCACTTTAATCACATAGGTAAAATCCCCTCACAGCAGCACCTACATTAGTGTTTTAATGATTGCAAGGAGTTACGTGTACTCTATAAAATTACCACTGTGGGTCTTTTCTCATGAGATGATGCCCTTGGTAGTCTGCTATAACCAGTCACACACACAAGAGGAAAGCCCAGAGGGTGAGATGCACTTGAGTCACTTTGGCTCTTCAGGGCCATCACATGGGGCATATAGTATATAAGAAGAAAGGGGCGCCATTGCTTCCCTTAAAAGACAACGCCTTACATAAACACAATAATGCTAGCTCCCATCTCCCCAGATGTGCAGCTCCATACTACTTATGACAGGACACACTAATCACTGGAAGAAATAAAGTACTTTGTGACATGGCTAATTTTGACCTAATTTCATTGTTATTGTTTGAGCACTTAATGACTTGATGACTACATTGTTTTGCCTGCATAAAAGGATCTGACAGAAATAGTTATTGGACCATCGGGATTTTTATTTCTGTTTATCAGTACATGCTGAATGATTATTTCTGAAAGCAGAACAGAAATGCCAAAATGCCCTTATAATGTTTTGGTAGATCATTTACTTTCAACAGGCTGCTTCAAATTCACTGCATTTCCATCAGAATTATCAAAATAATTAAAGAAATCGAGATAACTCATCCTTCAAAGCAGGTGGAAGTATTCATTCCCCTCTCTCCGTCAATATGAATCCTCTGTGTACCATCATGGTTCCGTGGCCTGTAGATACAGAGACAAAACAGTGTTTCTGAATACATTGGGAGTTTGAGGTGGGAGGTGAGGGAAAACTCAAAGGCAATAGAATGTACAAAAATGAAGTTAACTGGAGAAGATTCAATGATTAGGACCCCAAAATTGATACCCTTTTTGTGGTCCTAATTTAAAGAAAATAATAAAACTCAGGAAATCCATGAATGCTAATAAATGAATCAAATACATGCATACCTTTTCATTGTTTGATTGAGAGAAGGTTCTCACTCTGTAGCCTGTGCTGGCTTAGATCATGCTATGTAGCCCAGGCTGACCTTGGACTTGTATCAATCTTCCTCCCTTAAGCTTCCAAAGTGAGTGTTGGGGTTACAGGTGAAACCCACCTCACCCTGCTAAATACTGCTTTATTGTTTGTTTTGTGTTTTTTATTTGTTTTTTGGGTCTAGCTCTAGCCCAGGCTGACCTGGAGTTCACTATGTAGTCTCAGGATGGTCTTGAACACATGGTGATCCTCCTACCTCTTTCTGGGATTAAGGGTGTGCGTCACGACACCCAGAAAAATGTTTATGTCAAGTAAAAAATTATATTATAAGTCTCACACAGCTGATGTGATAATTACATGTGTCTGTCATTTTTAGTGGGTTAAGAGAGGACTAGATATGACTTCTGGGTGTGTCTGAGAAGACATTTCTGGACAGACTAGCATTTGAATGCATGACTTCCCTCACCAGTGTGAAGGTGTCCCGTCTAATCCTTTGAGGGTCCAGGAAGTAGGGAAAGTGAAACATGGCAGGCAGGGTTCACTCTCCTCTGAGGCTGGCACATCATCTCTTCCTGCTCTCCTTCAGAACACTGCATTCTGAAGCCTCTGGATGCCTCACCAATGGTCTCTCAGCTCCTCGGGCCTTCCGCCCTCAACTGAAAACTGTACCATCAGCTTCCCGAGTTCTCGTGCCTTTAGATGCAGTCTCAATGGGACCAGCTTTCCTGGCTCTCCAGCACACAGCAGATAGACAGATGGGATTTTAAACTGCTTGAACCCTGGTTCTCATGTTACCATTTTTTATGCATCTGATTGATGATTAGGAACCTTATTTGACAATATTGTGTTGTGTTTTTTCCTAGTTAGAAAAATTATATGATTAATGTTACTGGTGATTTAGAAAGCTGCTTTATATTTTTCATTTTTATCAGCTTCATGTTTCTTTATTGATGTGTCATATAAATTTTTATAATGAATTTTAATTTTGTGCTAAACATCGAGAATACAATGCATACTATGCCACAAGACTCCAGTCAAAAAAGAAAGGAAGGAAGGAAGAAATAAACAAAGAAAAAGAAGAAAGAAAGAAAGAGAGAGAGAGAAAGAAAGAAAGAAAGAAAGAAAGAAAGAAAGAAAGAAAGAAAGAAAGAAAGAAAGAAAGAAAGAAAGAGAAAAGTTGCCTGCTCTGGTAGCACAGTACTGGGAGGACTAAGGCAGGAGCACTGTGAATTTGAGATGAGCGCAGGCTATGCATTAAGATATATCAAAAACAGATTTTTTTTCATTTAACTGGCAGCTATGGAAGTGGGGTGATGGCTTCATTGGTAAAGGGCTTGCTTTGATAACAAGCTGAGTTTGGATCCTCAGTAGCTGTAATGCTTCTAGTAAATGCTAGGTGTGACAAGACAGTCCTCAGTTGTTGAGACAAGAGTACCTCTGGGGCAAGGTGGCTATCCAGCCAAATCAGTGAGCTCTACGTTCAAGGAGAGTGATCAAATATGATATATAACACTGGACTGGAGAGATGGCTCAGTGGTTAAATTGTTTACAAAGCCTGACAGCCTGGTTTTGATTCCCCAGATGCATGAAGTGGCTCATGCATCTGGAGTTCCTATGCAGTGGCAGGAGGCCCTGATGTGCCCAATCCTCCCTTCTCCTCTTGCAAATAAGTAATTTTTAAAAAGATACGTAGGACTACAAAATCAGCCAGCAGGTCAAGAAGTACACACTGGTGTAATAGTGGCACACATCCTCTGCAGTAACCAACTGTTCTCTGGATATAAGGCCCACTCATAGAGAGAGAAATCATATCTGGTACCAGAAACCAAGTCAGAATCCCATTGTTCAGAGAGAAGACCCCACTGGTCTCTGGAGAAGAGTGGGGGTTTGTACACCAAAGGAAAAAAACTCTCAAATTTACATATCCCTTAAAACTAAGCTGCACTCACTCTTGGTTAGAGAATCTGTCCTATTTTACAGATGATAGGAAAAAACAGAGGGGAACCTAGATGCATCAATAAGACAAGAAGTTAGCCACCTGCCAACCATGAGATGAGCCACCTCTACCACCTCTGCCAGGACCAGGAGAAATTGCCAGGGAAGTGTTGACATGAATACTGCTCTTACTGCTAGCCTGACAACCAGATCCAGGTTGATGGTGACAAACAGTGATCAAGCAAAACCTATCAAAACAGAAATCCAGAGGTTACAGAGAACTCAACATTAAAACTATCCAAAAGGCCTGCTATGGTTCAGGGAACATTGCAGAAGACGGGTGTGAAAAGATTGTAAGAGCCACAGAGTGGGTAGAAATATCCTGAAGCCTGGTCTCTCATTACCCCACAGTGAATACTATGACCCCACTGAGGAGGGCCTCTATTATAACAGGTGAGGGGACAAAAGAGAATAACCTGTTATAATTCATACAAATGAAAATAAAGTTAAAATAGAAAAGATACCAAGGGCTGGAGAGATGGTTCAATAGTAAAGGCACCTGCCTGCAAGCTTAATGACCTGTGTTCGATTCCCCAGTGCCCACATAAAGCACAAAGTGGCGCATGCATCTAGAGTTTTTTTGTAGTGGCTACAGGCCCCAGCATGCTCTCTCTCTCTCTCTCTCTCTCTCTCTCTCTCTCTCTCTCTCTCTCTCTCTCTCTCTCTCTCTCTCTCTCTTTCTCTCTCTCTCTCCTTTTAAATAAATAAATATTTTTAAAATATACCTAAAATTGACTTCTGGCCTCCACATGCATGTGCACATGTACACATGGATACACAAACACATACATACGCACCCATGAACATACATGCACACACACATAGTCCATGCACGCACACACAAGCAGGTGATGCAACACTCGCATCACATAACAACAGGAGATGATATTAGATCTTGTCATGGACATATTATACTGCCATTAATATCCTCAAGGCCTTAGAAAAAGAACACTTCAGGGAAACTACACCTAAGATTATCAGCACATATGATGCAGCCAACTGACAATTGTTAAATTTGAAAAGCAATAGTCAAGAATAAGTTAAACAATTCATCATTCAGTTTTCTGTTGCTATAAGAAATAGCTCGTGGGCTAGGGAGATGGTTGGTCCAGCTGCTAAAGGCACTTTCTTGCTTGCAAAGCCTGTGGGTCAGGGTTTTGATTTCTCACTTATCTACAGAAAGGCAATCATTTGTGGCGACACACACACACACAATAAATAATAGAAAAATTAAGCTCTGTCATCTTTCAACACTGTCCAGCTGGGGATCAGGCCTTGAACACAGGGGCCTTTGAGAGACATTCAAAGTGGATACTCAAGCAGAAGACGTCCCCAATGGCATTTTTTTTGTTTGATTTCCACTGCAATCATAGCATGCTAAGAAGGGAATTGGGAATAAGCAAAGGAGCTCACTAAAAAATTCATGAGTTTTTCTCTCTTCTGCTTCACTGTCTCTTCAGATGTCCTTCGTGGCCACCTGCCATGCTGCAGGGCTTCTTTCTCTTTGAATCATTACAGTCCAATGTGGGAGTGTGTGTGTGTGTGTGTGTGTGTGTGTGTGTGTGTGTGTGTGTGTGTGGTAGTCACAGAGGGCAGAGATTAATCAAATAATTCACTCATTTGCCATGTTACTGTTTATCAAGTGACTATAGCATGTGCTATTTTTGGGATATGAAATGTCCCCATAGGAACACCTGTTCTTCAGCGGATGGGGGTAACAGCAGCAGGTGGTGGGAGCTAGGTTGTGGAGCCTGCCTGGAGGAAGTAGGTCACTGTGGGGGAACCTCTGGAGGTTATACTCAGGTACTAATCATGTCCTCTCTTTCCCTTCACTTCTTAGCTTTTGAGAGGTTTCAAATAGCCTCCTCTTCCACATGCTCACACATTGCCATGATGATGTGCCTTGTCTCAGGTGGAAACTGATGGAATCAGAAAGCATGGAGTGAAATCTCTGAAAGCATGAGCCAAAATAAATCTTCCCACACTGAAGTTGTTGATGCTAGATATTTTGTTGCGGTGATACCAAGCTCGACAAATGGAAAAATGAAAGCATCAGAGAAACAAGAATATTGCTGTGACTGAACCTGACCTTCTGTATCTGTATACATTTGAAAGTATTTTTCAAGAAGAATTTATAATAAAAGTTTGGAGACTCAGGCTAAACAATTCTTAGAATGTGTAAGCAGAAATCAACAGGTGACAACCTGGAGAGATAGCTAAATGGTTAAGGCATTTGCCTGCAAAGCCTAACTATCTGGGTTCAGTTCCCCAGTGCCATCATAAAGCCAGATGCACAAAGTGGCTCATGCATCTGGAGCTTGTTTGCAGTGGCTGGAGGCTTTGGTGTGCCCCCCCCCGTCTCTCTCCCTCCCTCCCTCTCTCCTTCCCACCCCCTTCCAGGAAGTTAATAGCCTCCTTACAATTGCTCCCATCAACAACATGATGGTCTGGCTTTCCTCTGCACTGCAGTAACGGTGCCAACAGCAACCAGGGTTTGACAACTGTGAAAATAAGAGCCAAAATATGTCTTTTCCCTCTTATTTATGGTATTTTGTCACAGCTGGTCATGGACACAGTTCTGCCCTTTGATGGGTTATATTTTAATGTGGGAGACAAGGAATGAACAAATAATGTCTGCAGTATTTATAGTCCTACAAGAAAAAGCAAACAAGTTTATGTAAGTTATAGATAAATATATGCTGTTCAGGACTGTAAGAGTTGGGAGTTTACAAGCAGCTTTTCTTTGGTGCTAACATGTCAGCCTAAGCATGCAGAAACTGAAGAAATGAGTCTTGGGAACAGGTACAGAGGAAGCATTTTAAATGGACGGACTGTCAAGAGCAAAGGGCTGGCACTAGAAGCATGTTTTATGTTGAAGAAATATCATGAATGCCAAGGTTATTGGGCATAACCCAATAGCATGTTGTGACTCGTGTTTCAGGAATGGAGGAACCATTTGAGTAAATCCCAGTTCTAGTTCTCAAGGGGTACAATATTATTATTCCTTAAGGATCCTAATAGAAACAGGTACAAACACAAAATTCCTCTATGCCACTACCAACAGGGATTCAAGAAAATTGTCATGAAACTCTCCAATATGCTGAATGAATATCGTTAAAAGATACAAAAAGTAAAACCCTGGATGACCGAACCATTTCTAAGGAACAGTCATGATCATTAAGATCCATAGATAGAAACGTCAACAGCGAGCAGTGTGGAAAAGTCTAAGAAGGGTAGAGGAATGCACATTAATTTTTACGTGTGTTTCTAGAAAAAAAGGCAAGAATAAATGATACTATTCCTTCCACTGACAAAAGGTGGTAAAGGCAGTTAAGGTAATGCCCTGTTTTCTAAAACTTATACCCCATTGTTACATCATTAAAGAATTGTCAATCATTGATGTCAATAGGTAGGACTAATAAGAAAAAAATGTGTAAAACAATAGATTCCTAAGATTTCTGTTATTACAAGTCCAGTTCATACAGTTTAATGATGAAAATATATAGTATTTTATATAAGTCTATGAAAAGTCTTGGAAGGGACTAGGAAGATGGCTTAGCAATTGAAGGCATTTGCTTGCAAAACCTGCTGGCCTGGGTATGATTTCCCTGTACCCAGGTAAAGCCAGATTCACAAAGTGGCCATGAATCTGGTGTGTCTCAGATACCAATTCTCTTTCTTTCTCTGCTCAAACAAAAATAATAAATAATATTTTTTAATGTATTTATTGATTTATTTTCAAGGGGAGAGAGAAAGAAAGAGAAAGAGAGAGAGAGAAAGAAAGAAAGAAAGAAAGAAAGAAAGAAAGAAAGAAAGAAAGAAAGAAAGAAAGAAAGAAAGAAAGAAAGAAAGAGAAAGAAAAGGCATGCCAGGGTCTCTTGCCACTGCAAATGAAATCCAGATGCATGTGCCACCCAGTGCACCTGGCTTTACTCGGGTACTGTGGAATTGAACCTGGGCTGACAGGCTTTGCAATCAAGCACTGTCATGGTTTGATCCAGGTGTCCCCCACAAACAAATGAATGTGTTCTGATAGATCGATCCTCAGCTGATGGCAGTTTGGGTTTTACAACCTCGATGAAGCTGTGTTGTCGGGGGCGAGCTTATGGGGGTTATAAGCCAGCTTCCCCTTGCCAGTATTTGGCACACCTTCCTGCCGCTGTTTGCAGTGCTGTGGCAGAGGTGATGTCCAGCCCTCTGCTCATGCCATCGTTTTCCCTGCCAGGATGGAGTCTCCCCTTGAGTCCGTAAGCCAAATAAACCCATTCCTCCACAAGCCGCTTTTGTTTGGGTTCTTTCT
>PVHP010019244.1:0-32185 GCA_004024765.1 Zapus hudsonius
TTCCCCTTGCCAGTATTTGGCACACCTTCCTGCCGCTGTTTGCAGTGCTGTGGCAGAGGTGATGTCCAGCCCTCTGCTCATGCCATCGTTTTCCCCGCCAGGATGGAGTCTCCCCTCGAGTCTGTAAGCCAAATAAACCCATTCCTCTACAAGCTGCTTTTGCTTGGGTTCTTTCTGCGCAGCAACTAGAAAGCTGACTGCAACAACACCAAAGCAGAAATCCTGAAGCCCCTGAGAGCTCAACACTATATCAGACTTAAAATACACCCACCACTGCTCAGGGAATTATTCTGAGGAAGAGGGGGCAGAAAGATTGCAAGAGACACAAGAGTGGGAGGGAATATCCAGAGGCATTGTTCCCCCTCCTACAATGAATAACTTCTACTTTCACAACTCATAATCCACAACATCATGGTGAATACCAACAATCCCACTGAGCAGAGCCCTCACAGAATGGGGGCAGGAAGGAGGGAATTGATGGTACCAACATATGATGTGTCCATACAACGTTTCCACTTAAAAAAAAAACTGGATAGAGGAGCTGGAGAGATAGCACAGAGGTTATGGTACTTGCCTGTAAAGTTTAACAACCTGGGGTTCGATTCCCCAGTACCTGTGTAAAGCCAGATGAACAAAGTGGAGCAAGTATCTGGAGTTCATTTGCAGTTGCTAGAGTCCCTGGTGTTCTCTCTCTCTCTCTCTCTCTCTCTCTCTCTCTCTCTCTCTCTCTCTCTCTCTGCCCCTGTCACTCACTCTCTCTACTTGCAAACAAATAAATAAAATATACAATGTGGAACTCGTCAATTTAAAAATAAAGGCCTTTGGCTGGGTGGTGGCGCACGCCTTTAATCCCAGCACTCTGGAGGCTGAAGGAGGCTGATCACAGTCAGTTTGAGGCCAGCCTGAGACTACATAGTGAATTCCGATCTGCCTGGGTTAGATAGAGCGAAACCCTACCTCGAAAAACAAACAAAAATTCTTTAAAAAAAAAGGATTGGATACAATCGTTACTCCCTCCTCTCCCTAGATCTCACCTTCTCTCTCTCCTTCCCTTTTTGTTTCCCATCTTGCCCCCTTCTCTCTCTCTTTCTCTCCCTTACAATACAGTCTTAACAACAACAAAGAAAAACATACAAAAAAGATACATTGTGAGAAAACAACTGAATACATTTTGAGAAATGTGTTACTAGGACAGTTTCTGATTGTGGAACATCATGAGTGAACCTCCATCAAATATGCAGCCTGTCCTTAACCACAACGCAGGCATGGCTGTATCCAGTCTCCACAACAGAGAGACAGAGCGGGAGCCCTGGGGGGATGGTGTGTGGCTAGCACACGTGAGGTTTGGGAGGTCCTCAAAGAGGGAAGAATGTTAACAGTCTTGCCGTCCAGAGTCCTATCAGCTAGGATTCCTGCAGCAGCAAGAGGATGGTTTGAGCCCGGTACAAGGCCCTCTTGGAGCTGGGCTTAGTGGCTGATGTCTGTAATATCAACACTTAGGAAGCTGAGGCAGGAGGATCACTGAGAGCTTGAGGCCAGCCAGAACTACACTCTGAAACCCTGTCACATTAAAAAAAAAATCTCAGCTTGACAATCAGCAAAGCCCTGCCTCAGCACACGAGTTTCCTTTAGTATCTGAAGAGCCGCCAGAGAGCAAGTGAAGATTCTCTCTGACGTGGTTTTGGAAGGAAGGTTTCAGGAAGGAAGCTTTTTTCCTGTAAATAAGAAAGAGTTTCCAGCCGGGCGTGGTGGCGCACGCCTTTAATCCCAGCACTCGGGAGGCAGAGGTAGGAGGATTGCCATGAGTTCAAGGCCACCCTGAGACTACAGAGTGAAGTCCAGGTCAGCCTGGACTAGAGCGAGACCTTACCTCGAAAAACCAAAAAAAAAAAAAAAAAAAAAAAGAAAGAGTTTCCTAGCTATGTACACAGCAATCAGTGAAAACACTATGTAGAAAGGAGCTGGCACCTTGTGCTCTTCAAGACCTGGGCTAACGAGGTGGGGGGGCACCTGGCCCTTCAACGGCTCTTCCATGAATCTGCCTGTCCCTGCCCCCAAGCACATCACTTCCCCTGAGGCAGAAGGGTCTTGACCTTGACCTTGGTCCGCTCCTGTCAGATCACCCTTCCCATATCCCCAATCACTCTCTTTATCTTGCTTTATTTTTTTTCCTGACACTTTCCTGCTGCCCATCAAGGCATTTTGTCTGGGCCTCTAACATATTTATTTCAAGGTCTGCAGGGACCGACTGTCCTGAAATCAACCCAGCCTTCACAGAGAGAGCCCAGGCAAGACTGCTGTGTTGCAGACTTGTCACATCTGTCCTGGGAACAGACTTCCCCCAAGAAACAAGGCACGGGACTCAAGGGGAAAATTTCAACTATGGTATGTGTCCCTGGATTCATCAATGAATAAATTAAATGTGGTATATCCATACAATGGAATATTTTCTCCCATAAGAAGGAAGTTCTAGCTGGATGTGTTGGTGCATCCTTATAATCCCAGCACTAGGGAGCCTGAGGCAGGATTGCTACAAGTTCAAGGCCAGCCTGGGCTACAGTGAGACTAGTCTCACCCATCTCCAACCAACCCTCTGTCCCCCATAAAGGAAGTTCTGACACGTGGATTTGATACTGGGTGAAATAAGCTAGTCAAGAGAAGGTAAATACACTATGAGCCCATTTGTATGAGGTACTTACGAGAAGTCAAAGCCATAAACACAAGTAGAATGGTGTTTCCAGGAACTTGGAGTACAGGCCCCAGTATAAGAGTTCCTATTGGAGGAAATGAAACCACATGGAAGATGCTAGTGGCTAATGGCAATGTATGTGCTCAATACCATACAACTGGACACTTGAAAATGACCAAAACAGCAAAATTCATGTTATTTTGCAAGAATAAAAATGATATTTTGGCCTGTGAAAAATTGGATCAGTCTGGCAACTCCTGGTCCCGGTCATCGGCTCCTTCCCTCACTGAGCTGTTGACCAAAGTGAACCATGAGGTCCCAAAACTAAGACAGGATTCTGTTAAAGCTCTTGAATGCCCACCCCAGGCCTGAGGTAGGATCCTGTTGCTGAAGAAACCACAGAAAGCCATCTATCAGAGTCGAGAGACCCTGCGAGGTCCAGAATGGAAACCAGCCCCCAGATGGTAGTTATTGTAGTGCCGAAAGGCACTGCATAAGCTACCAGGGGAAGCTGGTCAATGACAGCTGGAGAAAACAAAGACCACTGGCATGGAACACAGCCTGTTGCCATGAGTCGGCTGAACACACTTCCTAAGTGGGAAAGAACAGCGAACCAAGAAAGGAGCACTTGTGCAATGGAGGAGCCAAAGCCCGAGGGAGGTAATCAACATCATTTAATTCGGCCAAATAATCCACTCAGTGAAGGGGAGCCCTTAACTGGAACTGGGGACTCAGGGTGAAATACAATGGGAACCAAACTCCTGGGCCCCCAAAGAGAGATGCCCTATACGAGTGATATACAAAGCGCTACTAACAATAGACTCTAGCTAATTCAGAAATGTGTATCTCAGGTAACCTATGCTGATCTCACTCTCCAATGGAGATTCCATTTGTATCTTTCAGAAGGTAGCGAGAGAGCTGAGGCTCATCCAACCCTACCAACGAACTGCAGGCCGATAGCTGACATCCTGGGAATAGATGAGCCACACCAGACCTACCGTGGAGGATCCATATGGAATCCCGCAGGGAATGGTGGGATAAACAAGAGACCCATAACCACAGCCAATCAGTCAACCCAGGATAAGCCAGACAGACACCAACGATTTTCAACACAACCTAAAGCAGAAGTGCAGAGACCCCTAAGACCTCAACAATAAAGCAGCCTTAATACCCACCATGACTCAGGGGACTGAGCGGAAGAGGGGGCGGAAAGATTGTGAGAGCCATGGTGGGGGAGAACTCCCAGAGACATTGATCCCCTCAGTAACATCACACTAAGGTGGGAGGAACCGGGTTGACTCCTAGGCTATCCATAATCCCCTACCCCATGGACTGATCCAGACTGCCCACGGAGGAGGAAAGCCAGCTGACTGGGGACAGGGAAGAGGGGCATTGGGGAGCTGGGGATAGCAACTCATTATTTATTCATTAAATGTATTTCATTATGGATAATAAGAAAATAAAAAACAAAAAAGAAAGAAAGAAAATGTCTCTGAAACAAAGCCCAGCCCTCTCTTTCCTCCACATAGTTTCCTAGAAGAACTTCTAAATTTCCAGGCCTTCGGAAGATAAGGTCTTCCCTCACCTTGGCTTAATGTCAGGGGTGGAGGGGCTCAGGATTTTTCCCACAGGAACCTTTTTCCTCATGACGGGAGCCCTCTTCCTTCTTCTGCTTGTTTGGCTAAACAGCATAGATTCTGCTAAAACCTCTCCCACATGTTCTCTCCACACTGGTGTCTGGAGATCTCTGTAACTTCTGATAATGTCTCCTTCTATACCTTAAAAAAAAATGATAATTTGCCGGGCCTGGTGGCGCACGCCTTTAATCCCAGCACATGGGAGGCAGAGGTAGGAAGAGTGCCGTGAGTTTGAGGCCAGCCTGAGACTACAGCGTTCCAGGACAGCCTGGGCTAGAATGAGAACCTACCTAAAACACACACATACACACATATATGTATATATATATATATATGTATATATATATATATATATATATGTATATATATATATAGTTGTTATTGTTTTTTGAGGTAGGGTCTCACTCCAGCCAAGGCTGACCTGGAATTCACTATGTAGTCTCAGGCTGGCCTCGAACTCACGGCGATCTTCCTATCTCTGCCTCCCGAGTGCTGGGATTAAAGGCGTGCGCCACCACGCCCAGCTTAAAAAAATTAATATTAACAATCAAATGATTGTAGTATAATTAATAATTGCATTATTAATAATAATAATACGATTATAGTGGGCCATCAGGAGAACGAATTTTCCTAAATTTAGTGTAAGAATCAATCCAGAGGTAGCCGGGCGTGGTGGCGCACGCCTTTAATCCCAGCACTCGGGAGGCAGAGGTAGGAGGATCGCCGTGAGTTCGAGGCCAGCCTGAGACTCCATAGTGAATTCCAGGTCAGCCTGGGCTAGAGCGAGACCCTACCTCGAAAAACAAAACAAACAAACAAACAAACAAACAAAAGAATGAATCCAGAGGGGAAAACAGCATCTGAAAGACCCAAAATGAGGGTTAGCCAGAAAACCTCAAGAGAGGCCAGGAGCGCAGGAAAGGATGCGGGGCTCTGGAAAAGACGCTCAGGTAAGTGTGGTTTGCATTTGTCACCAGCGGGACGCCGTACCCCGCACAAGGCACCTCGGTCTCTCGGGTTCCCAGCCAAGTCCTAGCCGCAGTGATCGACGCCAAGAGGCTTTCACGGAAGAGGGGCGGCGTCCCCAGAGGGCCGCCCCGCCTCCGCTCCAGCCCAGCCGGCCCCCCAAGTCTAGCCCGAGCAGCCGGGCAGGGCCAGCCCTCAGCCTCCCGCCATCACCCCGCCCCGCGGCCGCACAGGCCCCGCCCCCGCGGCCCTCAGGCCCCGCCCCGCGGTCCTCAGGCCCCGCCCTCAGAGGCCCCGCCCCACAGGCCCCGCCCCGCCCCGGCGGACAGAGCAGGAAGCGCCGTGTTTTGCCGACGCCGCGTTCGGAAAGGTGTGGAGGGAGCGCGGGGCGCCCGTGGCGGTCCGGCCGTGCCTTCCGCGCGTCCGGCCGCCCGCCGCCCTAGGCCCACCCCTGTCGTGGCAGCGCAGGCCCGCGGCCGCCCCCACCTGAGGCTCGGGAGCGCCGGCTCGGGGCTCCGCTGCTCTGGCCTAGGAGGCGGGGCCGGCGGCGCGGCGTCATGCATATGCATGAGCGGCGCGGCGGCGGCTCCATTGTGCCCTCGGAGCGGGCGGCGGCGCGATGGCGCGGGCGGCGGCGGCCCGGGGGCGGCGAGCGGCGCCGAGGGCGGGCTGAGCGCATGGAGCGGCGCGGGCCGGGGGCTGCCGCCGCGAGGGGCCGGGCCGGGCCGGGCGGAGGTGAGCCGGCCGCGGGGCGGCGCGGGGCGGGCAGGTGCGGGGCGGCGGGGGCGGCAGGTGCGGCAGGTGAGAGCCGGCAGGTGCGGCCGCTCCCTCGCGGCGCCCGAGGCGGTTCGCGGGGCGCCGGAGGTCGGGGTGCTGACGCCCACCTGCGGGAGGCACCTGCCACGCGTGCGTTGTGGTGGCGGGCGTCCTCGGCGCCGTGGGTGTCGGGGTCGTCTCCCCCCTCCCCGCTCCCCGAGCCTTTGTTGGGGCTGGCCGACGGGGAAGGTGGCTGGCGGGCCCTCACCTCCGTCTGTGGCTCCCGGCCCCGGGGCCAGACCGCCTCACCTTCAGGGTGCCACCATCGGGCTTGTGGGGGGGGCCTCGGAGGGCTGTGAGTGGCCCCGGGAGCACACTCAAGCTGTCGGGCCCTAGCCGCGGTTTTGATGGGGACGCCTTTTACAAACTAGCCCTGGCACTAGAGTGTCCTGCTCCCTAGAGATGTTTCTACACCTGAAGCTCCCTCCCCACGTACCCAGTTTTCCCCAGGTATCCTGTTCCTTCAAGGTATGCTTTCCCACCACCCAGTGCTTGCTTAGCTTTCCACCTGCTCTGGCCCCCTTGCTGGCTGGGTCTTGCGTCCTACCTGCCCTCTTTTCCCCAGGGTGTCCTCTTACCGAAAATCCGTGGTGATGTCTTTAAGTTATTTATGTGATTGCAGAAAATTTCTCAGGGACACAAACAGAACATGTGACTTGATCTAAGATCTTGGTGAATGTGGATAGAGCGAACACAGACTCACCACTAGGTTAACCAGAACCGAGGGCATCCCTTTACCCACCAGGCCCTTGTCATGCCCGGGTGTGTGTGTGTGGGGGGGTGTTACAGGCTGGAACCATAAATGAAGTAGGTGAAGACTTCTGAAGAGCAGGGAATATTCTGATTGCTAGGATTATCTCCAAAGGCTGATGACATAAAGACAGTTATGTGTCTTTAGTCCTAGGGTGCTTCCAAATTTCCTTCTACACAGTAGATTTTGATTGTCCCTTCAGCCATTGGGCCATGGTACATGCTTATTCCTGGACTTCCTCATAAACATTTGGCTCCACACTGAAGCCTGTTAGAGTCGAAGCCTCATACATAAAGCAGGCAGAACCGACCTCTAGTCAACTGGCACTTGGGTACCTTTAGTACTAGGGACCTTGCTCATACTCATATTCATATTTTCGGTCTGACCCCCCTCATGTTTGTGTGTGTGTGTGTGTGTGTTGAAATCTGCTGGATTGCCCGTGCTGGCCTTGAACTACTGACCTCAAGTGATCTTCCTGTTCCAGCCTCCTGAGTAGCTAGGACTGTAGGTGTGCATCACCTCCCCCTTCTCTGGAACTGTAATTTCTCTGGGTAGATTGGTACAGGGCTGCTGTCCTAGAGTGGGGCCCATTTGCGGAGTACAGGGAGTTTGATACAATCAGGAGACTCGGGGTATGACTGCTCTGGGACACCTAGAAGCAAGCTTTCTGAAACTCTAGGCATGGAGGAAGATGTCAAAGCCTGTGGCCTTCTAGACAGACCTATTTTCATGATAGTAGCTGTCAGGGCACCTGGCTTCCCATTGGAGTCAGCACACAATGAGAATCCCCAGGCCTCCTTCTAGCCCTGCCTTGGTATCAAAAGGCGGGAGAAGAATCTGGACTCATACCTCCTAGTACTCAGGAGGCCCCGCAGGGTAACTGACCTGGACAGGACCTGCACAGAGAGACATGCTGAGGTATGAGTTCAGGAACTCCTTCCTCCCAGTGCAGACAGGAGAGCTCAGGAGGAACTGGAAATGCCTGTGGTCTCTGTCCACAGTAGAGGAGTATCATGGGTGGAATTCCCCAGGCCCATGTGACATTGTGCCTCTTCACCCCACACCTGCCCTTTTCTTTTTCCCCAGCTCTGCATTTCCTAGATCTGAGGTTCTCAAACTGGTCAGCAGTAATAAGAAATGTAAGGCTTGGGCCTCAGCCCACCCTAGAGACCATGGGTGGGGCTTTTAGCTGATTGGGAAGTTGGGAAGTTGGGGAGATGCTGCTCTAGGTGACTTGAAATGACGTGAGGGTACCTGCCCACTTGTCTCCCTGCCAGTCCAACCAGCTTTGGGGGAGGGAAGGATTATCATCACTGCTTTTTAGAGGGGGGCTGCTACTGCTGTTTCATAATTTCAGTTTTTTGTTTTGAGATAGAGGCTCACTGTGTAACCCAAGCAGACCTTGATTTTTTTCTGCCTCAACCTCCTAGTTGCTCTGATTTCAGGAGGTACCACTACACTGAGCAAAGTTTTGTTGTTTGTTTTGTTTGCTTGAGGTAGGGTCTCCCTCTAGCCCAGGCTAATCTTGTTTTTGTCTTTTGAGAGAGTCATGTAGCTCAGGCTGGCCTCAAACTCCCTATGTAGGCAAGGCTGACCTTTATACTCCTGATTCTCCTGTTTCTACACAAATGCTAAAATTACAGATGTGTACCATCATATTCAGCTTTGGCTGAAGTTTTTATTTTGAAATAAGTGTAGCCATCTGCCATTGTAAGAAAGCACAGAGAGATTCCTTGTAACAAGTTTTCCTCAATGATAACATTTTGCAAAATTGTAGCACAGTATCACCATAGGACAACACATTGATAAAGGCCCGTTGTGTGTTTATGTTCACACATACACATCCCTTCTGCTAAAGTTAGAGAAATGGAAAGGCTGTCACCCCCACCCCGTTTAACCCCTGGCCACCATCAACCTGTTCTTGATGTCTCTAATTTTGATGCATCAAAAACAGCAGATGAGCCAGGTGTGGTAGTGAATGCCTTTAATCCCAGCACTGGGGAGGCTGTGGTAGGTGGAGCTCCATAAGTTTGAGGCTAGCCTGAGACTACATAGTGACTTCCAGGTCAGCCTGGGCTAGAGTGAGACCCTACCTTAGGAAGAAAAAAAAAGGCAGATGGAGGCGCAGAGTGTGGCCTGTAGAAGTTGACTTTTCCACTCAGCATAGTTGCCTAAAGTTCACCTAAGCTGTTGTGCGCTGGTCCTTTCCCAGCACCCAGGCTGTGGGTGTACCGCCCATTGAAGCACATCTGGGCTGTTTCTATTTTTTAGCTATTACAAACAAACATTCATGCACAGACTTTTTTTTTTTTGTGAACAGAAGTTGACATTTCTTAGTCATATGCCTAGGAGTATAGTTGCTGGGTCATACTGTGGTGGCTGCAGAGTTAGTCAGGTTTTGCCAGAGTAGTTGTCTCATTGACATTCTCACCGGCAATGTATGAGAAGTCCGGATTCTCCTTGCCAGCATTCTGTGATGTCACTTTTTCATTGCAGCCATTTTAATAGATGTGTGATAAGTTGTCTGTTTCTCAGCTGACAGATACTGAGCATCTTTCCATATGCTTATTTGCTATCTGTATGTCCTCTGTGGAGTAGTGTGCCTTCTTGGGTTCTGCTTATTTTCTAGTTTGGTGAGGGTTTTTTTTGGCGAGAGGTGGGTGGGAGGGAGAGGGAGTCTCAAGATGGGGTCTCACGCCAGCCCAGGCTGACCTGGAACTCACTCTGTAGTCCCAGGCTGGCCTTGAACTCACAGAGATCCTGCTTCTGCTTCCTGAGTGCTGGGATTGAATTTACCACCACAGTTTTGAATTGAGAATTGTTAACTCATTTTAGTTGCCAGTTCTTTGTTAGGTAAGTAGCTTGCAAATATTTCTCCTGGGTCGTCTTTAAACTTTTTTTTTTTTTTTTTTCTGATAGGGTCTTGCTCTAGCCTAGAGTGTCTTAGAATTCACTATGTAGTCTCAGGCTGGCCTTGAACTCACAGTGATCCTTCTCCCTCTGCCTCAGTGCTGGGATTAAAGGTGTGTGCCTCCACGCCTGACTTCTCATCTTCAGTTTGTCTTTTATCCTCTTACTGATTTTTAAAAAAAATTTTTCCTTTTGTTTTTTTTTCTTTCTCTTACTGATTTTTTTTTTTTTTTTTTTTTTTTTTTTTTTTTTTTTTTTTTTTTTTTTTTTTTTTTTTTTTTTTTTTTTTTTTTTTTTTTTTTTTTTTTTTTTTTTTTTTTTACAGAAGAAGAGCTTTGAATTTAAAGTTTAACTTTTTTCTTATGGATCTTGCTTTTTGGTGTCAAGCTTAAGAACCCTTTGCCTAGTCTAGATCTCAAAGAATTTCAGTCTCGCCTGGGCTAGAACAAGATCCTACCTTAAAAAAACAGAAAAAAAGAATTTCAACCTTTCCCTAAACATTTTATAGTTTTCTGTTTTATATTTACATCTTGAACATAGTTCATTGAGTTAATTTCAATATAAAGTTTTGAATTACTCTTGTTTTTCTTTCCTGGGGTTGATGACCCAAGGCATCCCTTGGGCTATCATCCCGTGTTCTATCATTGTCCTTCTCCCCCATTTTTTTGAGTTTACAGTTTCTGCTGGTCTTGTGCAGCACTGTTGGTTGGAAAGGCTCTCCTTTCTCCATTGAATCGTCTTTGCACCTTTGGAAGTCTGTGTGTGACTGTTTCTGGGTCTCTGGTCTCTTTATCAGGAACATTGTCTTGATGGCTGCATCTAGAGATCCTGATTCTTGACCATGTGGGAGGAGTTTCAGCCTGTTGTAAAGTTCTTCTTCCCACCAAATCATCATCCTGGGGCCAGGCAGAGGGGACAGGGATGCCAGCCTCTGCTGTCTGGCTAGGACATTGTGGGTAGGACTTGATCTGGGTGGGAGCAGAGTCAAATCTGGCCACCCATGAGGGGCTTGACTCCTGTAGATGGGAATCATCTTCCTGTTTTCTTTCCCCATGGTCCCCTTCCCCTTCAGGCCTAGTGCTGAAGGTGGGAAGTATCAGTGGCAGTTCCAAGGCTACCCAGGCAGGGCCAAATCACAGTCTGTTTTCACTTGGGATCTTGTGTGGGTGGCTGGTGTGTGCTAAGCTCTGAGTGAGGCCCCTAGTAAGCACACAGAATGTTTGCCTCAAGGCTAGATGGGTGCTAGGCTCTCCCTCTCTCCCCTAGACCAAGAGAGAGGTCCGATGAGTGCTAAGTGGCAGGATAGAAACCACCAGATGATTCAGATCTAGTGTGTGATAGCCTTGCCAGCTTGACAGAAGTGTCCAGGCCTCTCCTAGAAACTCCACGAGAAACACCCTTGTGGCCAGACCAGGCAGAGGTGGTCATAGAAATGGTTCAGGGTGTTAGGACCCAAGTTAGTACAACTGAGTCTCTGAGAAGGGGGATAATCAGTTGCAGGGCCTGTCTAGGAAGGGACTTGCTTATGGCACTTGGGAGCAGCTTGGGGGTATCACTTGTATGGCTTGCTTTCTACATCAGAGCCTACATCAGATCCAGCACAGTGCGCAGGAGTACCCTGTGCCAGCCACTGGTCCTGCCAGCGTCAATTTGCTTAGTCGATGCTGCCCTGCCCTGTTCCGAGGGTCAAGTACAGCTGGACCCCTCCTGCAGGCATGGTTCAATACCCTGCTCCCACTGGAAAAGTCACATCAGGGGCCCTGCTGTGTGTGTAGTACCCACCACCTCTCCATCTGTTGTATTGTGTGTGTCGCTGTCCTGTTGGGAACTCCATGGAGTGTCAGAGATGGTTGGTGGGGCCAGGACCGTTTGACCTGGCTCTGTGCTCATGCTCACATTAGTCTCAGGCAGCCTTCCTTTCTCCCTCCCCTGCAGCATCTAGGTCAGTTTGAAGACCTCCCTGCCTGCAGCCCTCTGCTGCCCTCCCTCTTGGTGAGAGGGAGCTACCAGGCTAGATTTGACCTTCCCTGACCCTGCCTCAGAGTCCCTGCTAGCTCTGCTCCTCCTCTGTCCCCTGTGCTGTCCTGGTTGGTATGCCCCCACTGGCTTTCAGTCCTCTACTTTGGGGCTTTCTGAGAGTTTCTTGTCTTTATATGGATACCCAGTTCTTGGTGTGAGACAGCAGGTGTGGAAAGTCTTTGAGATTAGAAAGCCTTCTAGGCTGAGTGACTTTGTAGTGGGTTCAAGGTGGCAGAGCCTCCGTCAGGAATAGTTCATGCTGGATTCTGGACGTCGCCACGTCTACTGCCCAGCTATCCTTTCAGAAAAGGGGCTGGCCCTGTGCCCGAGGCTCAACTGAAACATTCTCTTCTACATCTAAGCTCTTGTCCTTTCTTTCCTCTCCAACAGCTAGATAAGCTACTTCCAGATAAATACTGGCACACCGGGCCTGTAGGCTGATCCATCTCCAATGAACTCCATGAACCCCATGAAACCTGCCCTGCCCCCAACGCCACACGGGTGAATATGGACTTCTGTTGCCTCCCCTTTGCAGACCCTGGGCTCTGGGGTATCTGTGCCTTCCAGATTCTGGCCTCACCAGCTTCTCTCTCTATAGTGATGGTTCATTTGCATATGAGTCTATGCCTTGGCAACAAAGTGCCACTCAGCCAGCTGGGTCACTGTCTGTGGTCACTACTGTGTGGGGAGTTGGCAACGCGACCCAGAGCCAGGTGAGCACTCACCTGTCCTACCCCACGACCACCCTCATTCACAGCCTTAGTACTTGTCAGTGCTCAGACCATCTTAGAGCTCCAAGGTTGACTGGGACGCAGGATGGGCTTCCTGAGTGTCTCAAGGTCTCTGGTGCTTTTCTTTTATGCTGCCGTGGGATTTCTTCTCCTTTCTTTGGCCACCACAGACTGACCCAGGCCGATGTCATTCCCCATTTTCCAGGCATCTCTTGGCATTTAGCACTTGAGAATTGTGACGTGAAGAGAGTGGTTTGGCTGGTTCTCTGATTCTCACTTCCTTGTAGGTTTTGGGGAACCCCATGGGCCCTGCAGGAAGCCCTTCGGGTGGCTCCATGATGCCTGGTGTGGCAGGTGGCAGCTCCGCCTTGACTTCTCCTCAGTGCCTGGGACAGCAGGCATTTCCAGAAGGGAGCACTAGCAAGGGGTTCGTGCAGCAAGGCGTGTATGGCCGTGGGGGCTACCCTGGGGGCCCCAGCTTCACCACTGGGTAAGCAGGGCCCCTCACCTGGCATCATCCTGACAGATACTTCAAAACTGTTGGGCATTGCCTCTTGTTTCATCATTAGTCCCAGTAGCCACATGGAGGGAGCGTCTGGAAAGAGCACCCCACCCTAAGTGCTGTGTGGCCTTGGAGTGAGCCTTTATGGAGATGGAATTGGTTCTGTATCTTCTGTAGGTACGCAGGTGGCCCTGGAGGCCTGGGCCTCCCCTCACATGCTACGCGACCCTCCACTGACTTCACACAAGCAGCAGCTGCAGCTGCCATGGCCGCTGCCGCGGCCACGGCCACGGCCACGGCCACAGCCACTGTGGCTGCCCTACAAGAGAAGCAGACCCAGGAGCTCAGCCAGTATGGCGCGGTAAGGCCCCTCTTACATCGTGCGGTGTCCAGCACGAGCGAGTCTGAGAGAGGACTTGGCAAGGCAGGGGAGTCTGAGGACAAGCAGGGAATGTGTTGGGATGAGTGACACCAGTGAAAGAGGGAAGGAGGGAGGGATGTGGGCCAGCTGCATGCCCACTACAACTGTGGATCATGTGCCCATTTTTTGAGCCCTTTATGGGTGGGGGTCTGGAAAATTCTTTTTTTTTTCTCTTCCTAGATGGGGACTGGACAGTCCTTTAACAGCCAGTTTCTACAGCATGGAGGTCCCCGGGGACCCACTGTCCCCCCTGGCATGAACCCTTCTGGCATGGGAGGAATGATGGGTCCCTCTGGCCTCTCCTCCATGTCTATGAACCCCACCCGGGCAGCTGGCATGACACCTTTGTATACGGGACAACGCCTACCCCAGCATGGATACCCTGGGCCGCCCCAGGCCCAGCCACTGCCCCGACAGGGGGTCAAAAGAGCGTACTCGGAGGTGAGTGACTTGGTTGCCTGGCCTGAGGCCCTGGGTGCTGACTACCCCACCCAAGTCCCCTCAGAGTTGTGGTCAAAATGGCTTCTGCAGTAACAGTTGTCTGTACCCCCATCAGAACCAGGGCATGGCAAGCTGCCTCTCCTTGCTGCCTCTTTCAGGTGTATCCAGGGCAGCAATATCTGCAAGGAGGCCAGTATGCACCCAGCACTGCCCAGTATGCGCCTGGGCCTGGGCAACCCCCTGCTTCCGCCTCCTACCCTGGGCACAGGCTGCCCCTGCAGCAGGGTATGGGCCCGGCAGGACTGCATTATAAGGTAGGGCTGGCTCCTTGGGGCCTGTGGTGTGCTGAATGACATAGGACTCAGTGGGCCCTTTAGGTGGTCCTCCCCTCTGGGAGTGATGGGCTGGTCAGGGGGTCCCAGGCAGTTCCCAGAGTGAGGGCAGTTCTGCAAGAAGCCTATACCTTATATCTCCATGAATATTGGTGTAGGGAGCAGCATGCAGGCATCCACATCATTCTGACAACCTTTATGGAAAAGTGCCCAGGGAACAGGCCCTTTCTGCTCGTGTTATACCCTGTCTGGGCACATGGAGGGTGGAGCACACCTCATTGGGAGCCTGGATGGGCAGGGGGGTATGACTATAGGTTGAGAAGGGGAAGACAGAAGGTGTATTGAACACACCTGTTTTTTTAACCCCTTTGACTTCAGTCCTACTCTCTGTAGTGGTAACTTTTACCTTATGAAATCGGTAATGTTCCTGTGGACTATAGGGAAAATACAGGGAAATGTAAAGAATTCACAGCTCAGCTCCACATGAGTGGTGGGAGGCTACGATCAAGCCTAGGGGATCAGCAACGGGGGGGGGGGGCAGACTGGGGCCTACGGCACACTCAGTTTTCTCTCCTGCAGCCCACAGAGCAGTTCAGCGGGCAGGGCGCCAACTTCACCGGGGGCAGCATCGGCTACAGCCAGCCTGGCCTGAGTGGGGTATGGGGCGTGCTGGGCGGATTGGCCGGGAGGCTCACAGGGTGGGCGTGTGGACAAAGAGCACCCAGGCAGAAGGAAGTGCAGGCACCCTGCCCAACATCCTGAGGCTGCCTCCTGCCCACCTGTGTTCTGATGGCTCCCAGGGCTGTTCCATGAACAGATCCACCCCACTCACCCTGCCGTTCTGCTTTGACTGTTTGTGCTCAACCCTACAGCCTGCCCGCTCCATCCCTGGCTACCCCAGTTCCCCGCTGCCAGGGAACCCCACACCACCCATGACGCCCAGCAGCAGTGTTCCCTACATGTCCCCAAGCCAAGAGGTCAAGTCTCCTTTCCTACCTGACCTCAAGCCAGGCCTCAGCTCCTTGCACCCATCACCCTCTGGTAAGTTGTCACCTTCAGTACAACAGCCATGACAAGGCTGGGGCAGCCAGGGGATTCAGAAGAGCCCTGCCCAGAGCTTGGGGGCCAGGGGCAGCTAATTGGATCCCGAGTAAAGGATTCCTTCTTCACAAAGACCTTCCTGTTTTCTGTGGATGGCTTTGTACAAATCTGTGGAAACTGGATCTTCTCTCCCTGAAGCTTATCCCTGGCCAGGAACCCCTACCTACTTCCAGGGAGACGACTGCGTCAGTATTTGGCATCCTCAATTGAGCGGTAGGGTGATGGCAGGTGGCTCACTCACTCCAGCCTCCTGTCTCTGAAGATGCTCTCTGTGTTGCGAGTATGTTCCTTTGCCATGTTCAGAGGACACAGGGCGGGATGATGTTAGGATGGAGCTGACAGACTTTGTGTTCAGGTTCGGGACAGATGCTGACTGGAGCCAGTGTGTGTAGTGGCTCCGCCCTGCTGAGCACTCCTAGTAGGGTTAGCGGCTCTAGGATTCAGAGGCCCTTCTTCAGAGACTAGAGATCGGCTGGTGAGGTACCCAGCTCATGGATGACACATTTATGCCCCCAGGAAGTGGTCCTTGTGATGAGCTACGCCTGACCTTCCCAGTACGAGATGGGGTGGTCCTGGAGCCTTTCCGCCTGCAGCATAACCTGGCTGTGAGCAACCATGTCTTCCAGCTCCGAGACTCTGTCTATAAGACCCTGATGCTGAGGTGAGCCCATGGCTGCCCTTCCTCTCGGGGCCCCTCCCACACACAATGTGGGCTGCCATCGCCCTTTTCCCTAGTAGGCCCGACCTAGAGCTTCAGTTCAAGTGTTACCACCATGAAGACCGGCAAATGAACACCAACTGGCCAGCCTCCGTGCAGGTCAGCGTCAATGCCACACCCCTCACCATCGAGCGTGGAGACAACAAGACCTCCCACAAGCCCCTCTACCTGAAGCACGTGTGCCAGCCTGGCCGCAACACCATTCAGATCACAGTCACCGCCTGCTGCTGTGTGCGTGTCTTGCAGGGCATGAGTGGGGTCAGGCTGGGGCCAGCTGAGGCAGCACCAGATCACCATTCTTTCTGAGGGCTTGGGTGGACAGCATGGTTATGGGCAGGGCTAGGCTTAAGAAAAGGGACCCAGTTAAATACACCCTTTTTCCTCCTACCTCTGCCTCCCGAGTGCTGGGATTAAAGGCGTGCACCACGCCCGGCTCAGTTATATTTAAATTCACCGGATTGAATGCTCATGTTAACTATGGAAGAAAAACCAAGCTGTGTTGATAGCTCACGGAAGGGTACTTACTTTGCCAGCACGAGGACCTGAGTTCAATTCCCAGTACTCCTGTGGAAATGCCAGGTGTGATGGCACACCTGTTACCCAACACTGGGAAGACAGACAAGAAGTTCCTTGGGGCTCACTGACCAGCTAGTCTAGTATAATTGGTGAGCTCCAGGCCAATGAGAGGCCCTGTCTTAAAGGAGATAGTTTTCCTGAAGATGACACCCTAGGTCGCTCTCTGTCCCCACTCACCTGCACTAATCCTCAATACATACATTTGGAAGGAAAAAACCCCTCATGGAGGCAGTTCCACGTGCTATTTAGACCAGTGTGTAATAAACAAGGGAACATGGAGGGACTTAAAGTGATTGGGTTTTGACAGGGAAAATTGACAGTGCTTGAACAGGAACCGGATGCACAGCGGAGCTGTTTATCGCATAGTGTGGCAGGAGCTCATAGACCCTACCAGGTCAGGGTGAGCTAGGCTAACGAGTGTAGAGAAGTGTCTTCCCTGTGTGTCAGCACTTGGGACAGGGCCTAACTGCCAGGAGCACGGCTGGTGCAGCCCACTCCCATTCTGAAACCTTCCCTCGCTGCCTGTTATCCCTTGGCACCAGTCTTCCCTCTGGCTGGCGCCTCCCTCTCCAGACACCTTCCCATACCACGGTCCCTCACTCTGTTGCAGTCCCACCTCTTCGTGCTCCAGCTGGTGCACCGTCCGTCCGTCCGCTCAGTCCTGCAGGGCCTCCTCAAGAAGCGCCTCTTGCCAGCCGAGCACTGCATCACCAAGAGTGAGTGGTCCCTAGGCGGAGCCCTGCTGGGTGGCTCCACTTGGGGGTTGTTTTTGGAGGTAGGGTCTCACTCTAGTCCGGGCTGACCTGGAATTCACTGTGTAGTCTCAGGGTGGCCCTCAGAGCTGTTGATTGAAGAGTTCCCGGGTCCCTGGTGGGCATTCCAGTTCATAGCATCTTCGTGCTGGGTCACTCTCTCAAGCCCTTTCCCCTGTTGATGTCAGTAAAGCGGAACTTCAGTAGCGGCACTATCCCTGGTACCCCTGGGCCCAATGGCGAGGATGGGGTGGAGCAGACGGCTATCAAGGTGTCCTTGAAGTGCCCCATCACCTTCCGCAGGATCCAGCTCCCTGCTCGCGGCCATGACTGTCGCCACATACAGGTGCGTGGTTTTGGCAAAGGACATTGTTGGCTTTGGTACGGGCCACCACCTGGTGGGTCTGGTTTATGTGGAACCTGGGGAATTGAACCCAGGGCCTTAGGCACTGGAAGCAAGTGCCTTAACTGCTGAGCCATCTCTCCAGCCGCTTTTAAAATTTTTTGAGTTTGTATAACAACTCGAAAACTAGCCCAGGGTTGGGTGGAATCTAGGTCAGAAAATGACTTGAAAAAACTGCTTGGCAGTTGCTTGTTTTGTTTCGTTTTTATTTCTTTTCGAGAGAGAGAAAAGATTACGGGCACGCCAGAGCCTCTTGCTACTGCAAGCGAATTCCAGACGTATGTTCCACTTTGTGCCTCTAGCTTTCCATAGGCATTGGGGACTTGGACACAGGCCAGCAAACTTTGCGAGCACGTGCCTTTAATTGCTGAGCCATCTCCCCAGCCCCTGTTTGTTTTAAATACATACTTCATGATCAGGGAATTTACTTCTGGCATATATACCAAAGCACAGATGCTAATATTTCTAGCTATAGTGTAATAGCTTCAAGTAAAAAGAAATGTTTATCAAGAGTTTAGCAAAAAGTTTTGAGCCTGGGTGGTGGTGTACACTTGTAATCCCAGCACTCAAGAGGCTAAGTTTAAGGCTAGTCTGGGTCTCAAAACAACTTTTTTTTTTTTGGTTTTCGAGGAAGGGTCTCACTCTAGTCCAGGCTGACCTGGAATTCACTATGTAGTCTCAGGGTGGCCTTGAACTCAAGGCGATCCTCCTCCTACCTCTGCCTCCTGGGGTTAAAGGCGTGTGTGTCACCACACCCGGCTTTTTTTTTTTTTTTTTTTGAGACAAGTTCTCATGTATCCTATGCTGGCCTCAAACTTGCTGTGTAGCTGAGGTTGACCTTAAATTCCTAATTCTACTGCTTCCACCTTCCAGTGCTGGGATTGCAGGCATGCACTGCTACACCTGGTTAAAATTAAAAAAAAAAAAATGTTTTGCCAGGTGTAATGACACATGCCTTTAATACCAGGACTTGGGGCAGAGGTAGGAGGATCAATGTGAGTTTAAGGCCAACCTGGGACTACAGAGTGAGTTCCAGGTCAGCCTGGGCTGCAGTAACAGATCCTACCTTTAAATAAAAAATAAAAAAAAAGTGAGCCATGAGCCAAGAGGCCTGCTGCCTCACCTGAGATTGTACTTTTATTTCTTTGAAATATAATCATAATTTTTCTAATATTTTTACTGGTTACTGCATACATGGGATTCCATATTTACAAAGTATAAGGATGTGGATATAATCGTCTTCCTGCCCACCTTTAGTTTCCATAGTTACAGAAATATACCCATCAAGTAGCAGAGTGCTTTGCTCGCTCTGGTTGCACAGTGGTATACTCTGCTCTATGCTGTAGATTCCTTTTTTGGGAGGGTGGGGAGAAGGGTGATGGTACTGGGAATTGAACCTAGGGCCTTATGCATGCTAGACAAGCATTCTTATCAGAGCTACATCTCCAACTTGATTTTTCCTATTTATTTTCAAGTAGAGAGAGAGAGGAGGAGGACAGAGAGAATGGGCTCACCAGGGCCTCCAGCTTCTGCAAATGAATTCTAGATGCATATGCTACTTTGTGCGTCTGGCTTTACATGGGTACTGGGGAGTCGAACCTGGGTCATTAGGTTTTGTAGGCAAGTACCTTAATGCTGAGTTTCCTTCTTTGTAAAAACTATTTGTTTACTTGAGAGAAAGTAAATATGGGTGCTCCAAGGCTTCCAGCCACTGCAGATAACTCCAGACACATGTGCCACCTTGTGAATATGACTTTACGTGGGCACTGGGGAATCGAACCTGGCCCGTTAGACTTTGCAGGCATCTTTAACCACTGAGAAATCTCTCCAGCCTCTCAATTTTTCCTTCTAACACCTGTCTTGGGCCAGGGATTCCCTGTCATTACCATTGCCAGGTCTTCACTTTGATCCCAGGGCCGAATAGTGCTGGTGAGGGATGGATACCTGAGGTGTCTCTAGCTTGGTCCATTAGGATGTTATTGCAGTAGAAACCCAGTGGACCTGTGTCACACTTTGAAGATGGCCCTCTTATCTGTCCCATGGTGAGAAATGACCTGTCTCCCCGTTTTTCTGCAGTGCTTTGACCTGGAGTCGTACTTACAACTTAACTGTGAGCGGGGAACCTGGAGGTGTCCTGTGTGCAAGTGAGTCTCATGTGATGAGGGGAGGCATTTGTGGGTGTAAGTTCTAACAGTGTCGGCAAATACACAAATCCGATGGAAAAGGTACACAGTTAAGCCCAGGGTCGAAGCCTCTATTGGGTGGCCTCATACAGGGTCGCATCATACCCAGTGTCACTTCACACAAGGGTCCCTTCACATTGTGTCATCTCATATACCTTGCTGCACAGGAGGTGGGGCTTCAGAAATGAATGACAGGGCCAACACCCAAGGTGACTGGGAAAGACCTCTGAATGGGTCCCCTTTGCTTTCTACAGCAAGACGGCATTGCTGGAGGGCCTAGAGGTGGACCAGTACATGCTAGGCATCTTGATTTACATTCAGAAGTAAGTGTCCTCTTCCTGCCATCCCTGCATCTGTGGCCACCAGAGGGCAACCCTGGAATGAGTACAGTCTTCTGAGCCTCTTCCCATCATGAAGCACAGGCCACAGTCCCACCTCTGCAGCCCTGGCCCAGCATCTGCTGAGCACCCAGAAGGTGCTGGGTAGCAGAGTGTTTGAGCAGAGGGTCTGGTTGGAAACTTCCCCACAACTGAGGATGGGCAGCAGGTGCTAGGTCGATGGTGAGTGACCAGTACTCATGTCCCTGCTTAGCTCAGACTATGAGGAGATCACCATCGACCCCACCTGCAGCTGGAAACCAGTGCCCGTGAAGCCCGACCTGCACATCAAGGAGGAGCCAGATGGGCCAGTCCTGAAGCGCTGCCGCACCGTGAGCCCTGCCCACGTGCTCATGCCCAGTGTGATGGAGATGATTGCAGCCCTGGGCCCTGGCTTTGCCCCTTTGCAGCCCCCCTCAGCCCCTGCCCCCAGCGACTACCCCAGCCAGAGTGAGTACAGCACACCCAGGCTTGAACATCAGGTGACACTGTGCAAATGACTTGTCTGCAGATAGCCTCCTTGCCTGTGGCATTCTCTCAGCTCGGGCCACACACCTAGTTACAGGTGTGACTGAAACGTACTGAGGGAGCCTGTCCTCTACCTAGGAAACAGCAGTGAGGCCTCCACCCTTCTCCCCAGTTAGAATCCTTCCATGGACTAACCCCATGTAGGGTGTCCATCGGGGACCTACCCTGCATGTGTGGGTCCCATACTATTGCCTCTGGAAGCCTCTGCCCCTAGGATTGTCACAGGTTGTCACCCTGGCAGTGATGAGAAGAAACATAGGCTCACTGCTCGTGACGTGTGCATCTTACCTACACCACAGCCAGCCCGAGCACTCTTGACCTAAGCCTTCTCTCGCAGATTCCAACTTCCTGGGCCCTGGAACCTTCCCAGAGTCTTTCCCACCTACCACAGCCAGTACCCCGAGCCTTGCTGAGTTCACCCCAGGGCCACCCCCCATCTCCTATCAGTCGGACATCCCCAGCAGCCTCTTGACTCCAGAGAAGACTGCCCCTTGTCTCCCAAGCCAGGTCAGTTCTCTTCTGAGGGCCAAAAGTAGATGTCTCCCCAGGGACCCTTTTGTCTATTTTAACAAGTTGTTCACTCCATTCTCAGATGGCACCAGCAGGCCACCTGGACCCACCAGGGCTTCACACCTCCAACCTTGTGACCCCCCAGGGTCCCCAACTGCACCATCCAAGCCCTTCCCCTGCATCCCGACAGCCCCTGGGCCAAGTGAGCACAGGTCCCATCAGTGAGTTGGCCTTCAATCCTGCCACAGGTGTAATGGGACCCCCCAGCATGCCTGGAGCTGGGGAGCCCTCAGAACCAGCTCTGGATGTAAGTATCAGGACCCATGCTGGGGAGTACATGGGAGCTACTGGGCCTATTTGTCCGTGGATCCTTGGGTCCATCCACCCTGCTTCATAGAAGGAGAGGAAGTGACCCTTCCAGGAGATCCTCTAATAATCTTTGTTAGTCACAGGCTGGATGCCTGGAGTAGCTATGTGGTGTCAGGGAGGCCAGGGCAAAAAGCCCACAATGCAGTTCTTAAGAGCCCCGCTGTCCATTTGTTCAGGTTCTTATTTTGACACGTGGGTGGTATGTGAGCCCAAGTTCAGAACCCAGGAGATAATTGACCGTCCCTGGACCATAATAAAAACCTCCTGAAATCTCACATGAATAAGACAAGAAGGAGCAGCCCAGAACAGAAAGTCTTCTCTATCACCTGCTTTTGACCCTGGGAATTACACACACTCAGTGCACAGTTGGGCACCTCGGGTGGACACCTTGGCTCTTGGCTGAGTTGAGCAGCCTGTCTTGTCCTGGAGATGCAGGCAGCTGTGTGCAGGCGGGTTGGCAGGAGAGAGGGATGGCTTAGCAGGGGGGCCTGGGAATAGGGCTGAGGGCCAGGCCAGCATGGCCACGAGACGAGATGGCTCTGATACCAAAGCTGCTAGCATATTTGCTTTGTCCTCAGCTGCTCCCAGAACTGACCAACCCAGATGAGCTGCTCTCCTACCTGGGCCCACCCGACCTCCCCACGAACAGCAGTGATGACCTGCTCTCTCTCTTTGAGAACAACTGAACCTGTGTTCAACTCCAGCTTGCTGGGGACAACTCAGAGATGTCCCGCAAACTTCTCACCAGCCCCACAGGATGGCTGGTGGTCCTCCCAGAACAACTCCCCTGCAAACTGGAAGCAGCCCTATCCTCCAAGGGGCTCAGGCCAGTGACCCTCACCGCCTTCCCTTCATCAAGCTCACTGCTACAGAATGGTTCTTGCCAAGGTGCCCTGCCAGCCTCTGCCCAGCCATGTGTACACACCTCACACCCTCGTCTCATGGCCTTGCACCTTGTCTCTTCGCCCTGCCTGCTCCTCCCACCCAGCCTGCATCTTGTCTAGCACTGACCCTTCTGTTTCTGCTCCTCCAGAGAAGGCTGGCACGGCTGGCTGGCTTTGTCCCCTCAGCCTGCAGCTCTGGTGGCCTGAGCCTGGCCGTCTCGACTCAGCACCCTGCAGAGTGCCAGCCTTCCAGAGCCTGGTGCTCCAGTCCATCTGTGTGTGGTGTGGGGTTCCTCTCCTCACCCTGAGCTTCAGGCAAAGACTGAGGCGAGGTGGCTGTAAAGCACAACAATGTACATAGTGTAGAAATGCCAACAGCTGGGAAAGGGAGCGTGTTTCCTCTGTGGTCCAGCCCAGGGCTTCCCTGTGCTGTTCGTCCCTTTCTGAGTGCAGACAGCTCCAAGGGAGGTTCTAGCGGAGAGGGGACAGTAAGCTGCTCTCCCAAGTTCCCCTTTTCTGTGAAAGTGAAGAATTAGATCAGCTGTGTTTTTTAGAATCACCTCTGTCTCCTCCCTGTGGAACTACGCCCAGGTTGGGGGGAGGCTGTTGCATCTGCTGACGAGGTACCCAACCCTGCAAGCAGGGTGCCTGGCCTGTCATGTCTCCTGTCTGTGCGGTCTTATTAAAGGACTCCCTCTTGGTGGGCCTGGCCGAGTCCCTTCTTCCTGTTGGGGAGGGCCTGTGGTCTTCTTTGGGACCAGGCCCAACCCATGGGTGGCTCTCAGTGCCCCACATTGAGCTTGGGATGTTTCCAGCCAAGCCTCAGTTACTCCTGAGTTACAGTAAATTTCCTTTTCCCTGGAATTTTCCAAGTTGGCTTCAGCTACAGAGCTGTTTTGCCAAGTGTCCCAGCTTGCCTAGAGACATTTGCCACCATGTCACCTCTGGGTGTGCCCGGGAGCAGGAATCCAGCTGTCAGATGGCCCCACCCCAGCCAGAATCCTCTCTAGTGTCTGGGTTCTGTCCTGGGAAGCCTCTGCTTGCTTCTCTTCCCTGCCCTGGGCCCTGGGGGCCTTCCTCCAAATCTAGAAAGGTGAGAGCTGGGGGTGGGAGGTGCATTTGGCTAGATATCAAGGCCTGCCCCACTGCCCTGGAGGAGGCTGCGAGGGGAGGAGGAGGGAAGTGTTGCCTGCAGAATGCCTGGGGGCTTTTGAGTGCCTTTGACATTTGACAGCACATGGGTGGCCAGAAGGGATCCTTTGCCTAAGGATCCTCTTTCCAGCTTTCTGCCCCGTGTCTGAAGGGTATAGGGCAGAAACGGAGAAGAGTGACAGAACAGTGGGTTAGGGCCCTGGGAATGTGAGGCTAGTATGCCACAGCCCACCCATGGGGAGAGGAGAAAGGTCCCTCCTTTGGGATGTTATGGCACTGTTATGGATCGAAGTATCAGGACCCATGCTGGGGAGTACATGGGAGCTACTGGGCCTATTTGTCCGTTGATCCTTGGCATCTGCACCTGCCAGCCCAGCACTTGGTGGCAGGGGCAGGACTACTGCAGGTCCGATGCCAGACTGGGCTACATAAGTTCCAGGGCTACATGGCAAAATCCAGGAGAGTGGACAAAGATGATAACTGTGCAAGTCCACCCTCAGAGGGTAAGTGATTGCAGAATAGCTGCCCGAACATTCTAGACCATGGACCAGAGTATCAAGTATACCCCATCATGAAAAGTCTCAGAAACTAGAAAGGACGAAGTGTAGAAGTCCATACAGTAGAGTGCCATTTGTTAAGAAGCCCAAAATCAGTATATGTATGTGTGTCTGCTACAGAGTAAAGCAAGGGAAGGTCATGCTTCTGTGTGGGCAGTGCTAAGGTGCTATAAGAATGGTGGCTGCACAGATTGCCACTTCGATACACTCACCTTGTCACTATGATCTTTTGTGTGCCAAGTATTGCGTAATATTCAAAGCAAAAAGCTGACTGGACCTGACAGGTCTTTCTCAAACCCAGCATTCTCTAGGAACGTGCCCGTGTCTTCATAGGTTACATTGAAATCCTGCTGTTTCTGACCACAATTGAAGAAAACGGGAAAATCTACAAATATGTGAAAACACTTTTTGAGACAAACTTCCCGTGTAGCACAGGCTGGCTTCACAGTCGTCCTGCCTCAGACTCCCAAGTGGTAGGACTACTAGTGTATCATACCTAGCTCTTCACAACAAATTGGCTAAAGAAGAAAAGGGAAGGGGACACCGCCCATGAGATGCCATCAAAGCAGTGTGTTCCAGGACACCGTGAGTTTACCAAGCAGAGAAAAGTAACAGCTCTGTATCTGAAGACTAGAAATAGTATAGACTAAGCCCAGAGCTAGCACAAGAAAGGAAGTAAAGATTAGAGCAGAGGGGTGCAGGAAAGAAAAGGTAACAACTGGCTCTTGGTCAACGAATTTAATTTAGATTAGGAAAGTGAAAGGAGCGGGCTATAACTCAGGCCCTGGCTGTTCCATCCCTAGTCTCCCTTCCCTCCCTCCCACAAAAACAAGGGGTTGAGATGGCTGAGTGATCAAAGTCTTCCGCCCAGGTTCAGTTTCCTAGGACCCTTGTTAAGCCACATGCACAAAGTGGAGCCTGCGCCTGGAGTCCGTTTGCAGTGTCGAGAGGCCCATGAGTGCCTATGCACTGTGTCTCACAATATTTTAAAAAGGAAGAGAAAGCTAATAACCCCAGGAACGAAACCAGGATTATTTTTAAAGGACTGGGGATATCCATGGATAAACAACTCTTGAGTACCTGAGTTTGAGTCACCATATTCCAAGGGAAACCACAATCTATGGTAGGCTTCCAATTCCCAGTGCACCTGTGGCCAGAAGGGATGCAAAAGAGATTTCCTAGAAGCAATAGGAGATCCTGCCTCAAATGAGGTGGAAAGAAAGACTGGAAAGTTGTACTCTGGCCATGGCATGCTCGTGACTGGTTTGAGCCAGTTTAGTCAAGAATGAAGGAATTCCCGATAGTAGTCCTGGGCTCAATTGGTAGTCTTGGCCTAGCGTTCCTGGGTTCTACCTCAGCACTCCAGCAACTGGGAATTACATGGCTGTAATCCCAGCACTGGGAAGACAGACATAGGAGAATCAAAAGTTAAAGGTCTGGGACTGGAGAAAGCCTGATAGCCTGGGTTCCATTCACCAGTACACAGGAGTTTGCAGCTTCAAGAGGTCCAAGTGGGCCATTCATTCTCAAATCTGCCAAGCTGAGTTTGGTCTTCTCAGGGTAAAGCCAGAAACAAAGTGATCCCAACTCTCCTGGAGCCAGAGGAATTTAGAAGCCATGGAGCAGCAGCAAAGGCAAAACTGTTTACAGAGATTGTGTGTCAAGAAGGTAGATGGGCTGGAGAGACGGCTCTTAAGGCACTTGCCTCCAGTGCCTAAGGCCCCAGGTTCAATTCCCCAGTACCCACATAAGCCAGACCCACAAGGTGGTGGCCCTGATATTCTCTCTCTCTCTCTCTCTCTCTCTCTCTCTCTGCTTGAAAAATGAATAAATAAAATATATATTAAAAAGAAGAAGGTAGAGCCTGGACATGGTGGCTCTCAGGACTCAGGAGCCTAAGGCAGGAGGATCACCACGAGTGCCAGACCAGCCTGGAACTAGAGTGAGTTTCAGGTCAGCCTGGGCTGGATTGACTCTGCCTTGCAAACAAAAAGGTAGGCAGGTAAAAAGCAGGCGTGGTGATGCACACCTACAGTTACAACCCCAGTTCGTGGGAGACCCACTGGGAGAATCTCTGGGACTAACAGTCAGAGAGGGGCGTCATGGTCTCCAGATTCCACAGCTGCACACACGCGTACACTGCACACAGCTCAGCCTACCACACACGGGAAAAAATAGAAGTTAAGATGGCAGCATAGTAACCACACCGATGCAACCTGGAGGGTGGGCAGGAAAAAAAACAATGCACTCTTCTACCAAGAAGTGAGGGTTTGTAAGAAATTTTACCCCAGCAAAGAAGCAGAAGAGGCCCGGAGCTCCTAGCAACTAAACAACCAGCCGGAATGCATTACAGTCACAGCAGAGGGCCAGGAGGAGCGCATGCGCCCAGCCGGACCCAGCACGAGCAGAACCACGAGGAGAGGATTCGCCAAGTCCAAAAACCCAAAGCCATCAAGGACCAGCCGGGCAGCCCCAGAAGGAGAAGGTGCCAGGAGAGGCGCCACAGCAGCGTCAGGCACCCTCCCTGACCAGCCGCCAGAGAGAGGAGAGCACCAGGGCCACCACCTTGTGGGTCTGGCTTCTGTGGGTCCTGGGGAATTGAACCCACCGACTTAGGCACTGGAGGCAAGTGCCTTCACGGCTGAGCCATCTCTTCATTTATATTGCCTTTGTGTCTACCCCCAGGCAGGCAGGCAGGCAGGCAGGCAGGCAGGCAGGGAGAGATTCCCTTCCCTTTTATACAGCCTTGAGGTGGGGTCTTGCAATCCTTTCCCAGACTTGTTGCCTTGTTACCTGCCTGAATCTCTGAAATGTCCTTCCCGTGCTGCCCTTCCAGGAAAGACGTTTGTTTCTAGCTTCCCTGAGCTTCAGTCATTCTTGGGGGCAGGGTCTCACTTGGTACCAGGCTGGTCTGGAGCGTCAGAAATATCAGCCTGCCAGTCAACACGACTAACACACACCCTGAAGAACTTCGACTTTGTTAGATTACCTGTTTAATTCCGCTTTTACACAAAAACGCTATGCTGGTCTTGTTTCTGTGTGTATATTGCCCTGTTGGACATTAGAACTGTATTTTGCTCCACCCAGCCTACTAGATTTGCATAACAGGCAACTACAATCCTTGGTCACTTCTGATGTCACTCTGGGCACCTTAAGCTCATACCCTGAAGATATAGAATTTCTGATTTACATATCTGAGAATACTGAACATAACTAAGAAACCCAAGCGTTGAACTAACTCAAGATTCAAAAATGTCTATAATACAAGAAATACAAAAAAAAAAATTCAAGACAAAATAATTCCACCCAAAACTATAAATCCATCAGAAATGACCTTCAGTGAGACTTAGATGAACTGCCTGACAATGAATTCAAAAGAATGATTATAACTATGCTCAAAGAAACCAAAGGAATTAAAGAAGAAAATGAACTCCAGAAGAACACAGGAAATAAGGAAACGAGGTTGAGACAAGCTATGAGTAAGGGAATAGAAACGAGAAAAAGACCAAGAGTTCATGTGGCTGGATGTGTCAGCAGTCCCAAACCAGCACTGAAGGGCTAAAGGCTTGCTTGGGAGCCAATGGTCTTCAGTCCAGGCTGGAAGGCTGAGGAAGGTTCATTCCAATGTAGATGAAGAGATGCACAACAATCACCAGCCCCCAGGTAGGCAGGCAGGGAGAGAGAAAGATTCCCTTCCCCTTTATATAGCCTTAGGGTGGGGCCTTGATACCCTTTCTCAGATTTGTTGCCTTCCTGAGTCTCTGAAATGTCCTTCCAGGGAAGTTGTTTATTTCTAGCTCCCCTGAGCTTCCTTATATTCTGCCCCCTTATTGAGGGCTGCCTTCCTATAAACAAGGGACCCACCCAAGATTACAAAAAAAAAAAAGTCAAGGTGACAACAAAACCTAACCATCACAGGCTTGGGGTGATGTATTGCATGTTCTGAAAGATAACTGTCAGGAAAACTTAATATATCTGGCAAAGCTATACATCATAATTAAAGGAAAAAGAAGGACTTTCCACAACACAGACAGGCTAAAGAAATATATGTCTACAAAACCAGCTCTACAGAAAATACTTGAAGGGATCCTTCAGGGAGAAAAGAAAAAAAAACACATGCACGAGAAAAATAGGAAAAAATAAACCATATTCAAATAATAAGTACTATAAGAGAGTAAAGGAAAAGCTACAAAAACAAGAATAAATACACACCTGTCAATAATAACTCTTAACATCAATGGCTCAACCAAAAGACACAGACTTACAGACAGGATTAACATGCAGGATCCCTCTGTTTGTTGCCTCCAAGAAATGCACCTCACTGGGCAGTGGTGCACGCCTTTAATCCCAGCACTCAGGAGGCAGAGGTAGGAGGATCACTGTGAGTTCAAGGCCATTCTGAGACTACATAGTGAATTCCAGGTCAGCCTGGGCTAGAGCGAGATCCTATCTTGAAAAAAAAAATCCACCTCTCCATAAAAGACACTTCCTTAGGACGACAGGATGTAAAATGGTATTTCAAGCAAATGGGCCTAGGAAACAAGCAGATGTTGCCATGCTAATATCAGACAGGATAGACTTCAAACCAACATTAACTACGAAAGGGGACTGGAGAAATGGCTTAGAGGTTAAGGCACTTGCCTGAAAAGCAGAGGACCCAAGTTCAATTCTCCAGTACCCACATAAAGCCAGATGCACAGGGTGGCACATGTGTCTGGAGTTTGCAGTAGCTGGAGGCCCTGGCATGCCCATTCTTTCTCTCTCCGCCTCTTTCTCTCTCTCTTAAATAAATAAATAAATATTTTATAAAAAAGATAAGAAAGGACATTAAATATTGATTAAAGGAATAATTCAGAAGGAAAACATTACAATATATATATCATAGTATATATGCAACAAACACAGGTGCATCCAATTTCATTAAACAAACTACTAGGTCTAAGATCACAGACCCCAAGCACAATCGTAGTGGGAGACTTCGACACCCCACTCTCACCTATTGGCAGGTCATCCCAGCAAAAAATAAACAGAGATATCTGGACTAAATAACATTATAGAACAAATGGGCCTAACAGATATCTACAGAACATTTCATCCAAATACTACAGAATGCACATTCTTTTCAGCAGCACATGGAACATTCTCTAAAACAGACCATATGTTAGGACATAAAGCAAATGAAATTTGAAATAATTCCCTGTACTCTATCTGATCAAATGGGATTAAAGTACAAATCAATAGCAAGAAAAAAAACTATAGGACATACACAAACTCGTAGAAATTAAACAGTACGCTACTAAATGATGAATGGGCCATTGAACAAATCAAGAAGAAAATTTTTAAAATTCATAGACACATGAAAATGAAAACACAAAATATCAAAACCTTTGGGACACAATGAAGGCAGTCTTAAGAGGGAAATTTATAGCTTTAAGTGCCTATATTAAGAAACTAGAAAGCTCACAAGTAAATAACTTAATGCTTCACCTTAAGGCCTTGGAAAAAGAAGAGCAAGGCAAGCCAAAAATCAGTAGATTGGAAGAAATAATAAAGATTAGGGCTGAAATTAATGAAACAAAAACAAAGAGTTGGTTCTTCAAAAGAATAAACAAGATTGATAATTCAATCTTAGCAAATCTGACCAAAAGAAAGAAGAGACACAAATAAATAAAATTAGAGATGAAAAAGGCACCATTACAACAGATACCAATGAAATTCAGAAAATCATGACAGAGCCAGCGTGGTGGTGCACGCCTTTAATCCCAGCACTCGGGAGGTAGAGGTAGGAGGATTACCATGAGTTCGAGGCCACCCTGAGACGACACAGTGAATTCCAGGTCAGCCTGGACTAGAGCTACCCTACCTCGAAAAAGAGAGAGAGAGAGAGAGAGAGAGAGAGAGAGAGAGAGAGAGAGAGAGAGAGAGAAAATCATAGGACATACTTTAAGACCATCTACTCCACTGTTAGGTCAGACGGGGCCCCCAAGATGGAGTCATGACAGACAACAGAGACATGGGGTGGGAAAATAAACTGACGTAACCACATTTCTCAGAGAAACCTCCTGATCCTTGCTTAACAATACCCTTAAGATACATCCTGCCCACATTCTTTTTTTATTTTATTTATTCATTTTCAAGCAGAGAGAGAGAGAGAGAGAGAGAGAGAGAGAGAGAGAGAGAGAGAGAGAGAGAGAGAGAGCGCAGACACCAGGGCCACCACCTTGTGGGTCTGGCTTATGTGGGTCCTGGGGAATTGAACCTGGGGCCTTAGGCACTGGAGGCAAGTGCCTTAACCGCTGAGCCATCTCTCCAGCCCCCTGCCCACATTCTTGCCAGGTCATCTAACACTTGTTTTGTTGACATACACTCAAATACCTGACCACAGCCTCGGGTCAACGGCTCACCAGAAAATTAAGAAATCCCCCTACCCAACTTCACAAAGAGGTTTCTTGTCCCCTAATCTCTTCCTCACAGAAAGGGACCTCTAAAGCCCAATTCTTCTATCGGTGGGCTCTCTTTTCTCCAGCTGTCGTTGACCAGCTTCCCCTAGCAGCTCATGCCTTCCAGCACCACACTGACTACCATCTGGGGGCTGGTTACCATTCTGGACCTCGCAGGGTCTCGCAATGCTGATAGATGGCTTTCTGGGGTTTTTTTCAGCAACAGGATCTTACCTCAGGCCTGGGGTCAAGAGCTTTGACAGAATCCTGTCTTGTTTTTGGAATCTCACAGGTCACTTTGGTCACAGCTCAGTGAGGGAAGGAGCCGATGACTGGGACCAGGACTTGCCAGACGGATCCATTTTCTACTGGCTTAGACTCTCCCCTTCTATTCTCGGCCCCTCTTGCAGCTGAAGCCTACTACTTGCTCAATAGGTTACAGTATGCAAGTGAGGGTTTTATGATTTTGAACCAATTTTGGTTCAGCTTCATGTTTAAGCCATCCCCTCCCACCATCCCTTACCCATCTTTCCTAAACTCTCACTTCTCTTGACCGGTCTATGAATAGTTTATGGTTAACCTGGTTAAGAACTGCTCTCTGTTCTTTTGAGAGATCACTTAGTAAGATTTGCTCCAAGTCAGACCATTTTTCTTTAAATTTTGATGTGTCATTTTTCCTTTCAGCTGAGTAAAATTCCATTGTGTAAATATACCACAGTTTTGTTACCCATTCCTCCATGGATGGGTTTTTGGGTCGATTCTTGGCTATTATGAATTGAGCTCCTATAAACGTAGTTGCACAAATGTCTCTATCCTGAGATGCGACATCTTGCAGGTAGATGCCTAGTAGAGGGATAGCTGGGTCCATTGGTAGCTCTATGTCCATTCTGTTGAGGAGTCTCCACAGTGCTTTCCAAAGCAGTTGAACAAGCTTGCAATTCCACCAGCAGTGAATGAGGGTTCCTTTTTTCCCCGCATCCTCCCCAGCACCTATTGTTGTTGGTTTTCTTTATGATTGCCATTCTGACTGGGGTAAGGTGGAATCTCGCAGGGAATGGTAGGATAAGCAAGAGACCTATATCCACAGCCAGACAGTCAACCAGACAGACAGACAGACAGACACCAAGATTTTCAACACAACCTAAAGCAGAAGTACAGAGACCCCTAAGACCTCAACAATAAAGCAGCCTTAATACCCACCATGACTCAGGGGACTGAGCAGAAGAGGGGGCGGAAAGATTCTAAGAGCCATGGTGGGGGAGAACTCCCAGAGACATTGATCCCCTCAGTAACATCACACTAAGGTGGGAGGAACCGGGTTGACTCCTAGGCTATCCATAATCCCCTACCCCATGGACTGATCCAGACTGCCCACGGAGGAGGATACCCAGCTGACTGGGGACAGGGAAGAGGGGCATTG
>PVHP010019245.1:0-32101 GCA_004024765.1 Zapus hudsonius
GGGTTTTTTTTGAATATCCATTTGCATATTAGGTGGGATGGATCTGTTTTTGATGCAAACACAGAATCTCAGAACTTCTAAAAGGTTCTTTTCCATCTTTCTCTAGCGCCCTGAGACCAGAAAAAGCAGAGCTATTTTCAGGAGGATAGGAAGGAACCCTGCTTCCCTCATGCTCTGCTGACTCTATGCCCCTTCATGAGAGCGGGGGACCTTCTGAGGAACTTAGTCTCTGAACCCCACAACAGAGACAGGATGCTGATCCGCCTGCACCTGCCCAGCTTGGATTTGTAGCTGGGAACCAATGGCTGTTGCTGCTTCCCCAGATGAGGGGCAAAGCCTCTGTGTCGACTTCCTGCTTGCTGCCATCTTAGCAAAAAAAAAAATTATTTGTAGATTTCAACTTGTTCATATCAAGGATTATTTGGGTTTATGAGACTGAGCGTTCCACATGTTTAGCCCAAAATTCAGCAGAACTGAAAATCTGAGAGTGATTTTCCAGTTATTTCGAAATCTAAGCATTCTGAAGGAAAAAATATATTTACCACAGCTAATAAGACTCCATCTCTCCACTATCATTACATCTCTTCATGGCATTTCCAATAAGAACACTCCAAATTATCCCCCCTCAGCTAGTTCATCTGCTCAGTCAATAAGCATCGTTTTATTGCTTTTATGAATTAAGCCCTCTTTGCATCCAATCATCTTGCAAACATCTGTACAGAAACAGTCTAGGGAGCTTTTGAAAAATCAATCAGAGGGGAACAGCTTTCACTTCATGTGTTGAGCTTCTTTTTAAAATTTTTTAATAAAGTATTTACACATGTTTGCTGTGCCTGTGACAGAAACAGGCGGAGGAGAGAGCCGCTGTGGCACTGTGGAACCTGGGGACAATGGCCAAAGCCCAGGTGACTGCATCCTGGGGCTGAAGGCCCTCTCCTGCCCTCCAGGAGAGGCTTTGGGACAACTGCTGCCCTTGGTCCAAGTGTGGGACATTAAGCAGGGTGTGGTGCACCAGTACCATCTGGGATGATGATGGTGTGACTCATGGATTATTGGACACCCATTTTCGCTTCCTTTCCTACCTTTTGATAGGAGTGGGGAAAATGAAGTGTCCAGTTCTAGCAAGGTACCAAGGTCATCATAAGTGGAAAAGCTAAACTTCTCATGCAGGGAAGGTCATTTGTATAGCACATGATAACGCCTGCAGAAGCCACTGAGCCCACAAAGTAAGGATGATGCAGAGAAGCAAGGGCAGCCATGACCTCTAGCCCCAAGGTCAAGACTGTGGGTCTCACAGGCTTCAGGAAGAATTCTGAGCTCATTTTGAATTCATTAGTAACTTAAGGGCATATGGAGTGTACTAATTTTAGTCTTTTCCTTTTAATTGTGCCCCCTTTGTTATGTTTTAGAATTAATTTTCAGCACAGGTTTGAACATGACTCAACTTCTATCATTTTCAGGACATTTCTGCATGAGTGTTCCTTTCCCTCGTCGCCTGCTGGAGAGGATCCTTTTCTTAGGATTTTAGACTCCACAGGACTTCTTGTGCATCCAGTGATAAAGAGAGTGGAGTGGCATTTTGGACCCTGCTGGCAGGGCTGAAATGCCACAAGACACAACCAAAGATGCTGAAGGCAAGAAGGGAGCCATTCTCGTTGAAATCCTCACATTTACAGAGAGGCTGGAAATATGCTCTGGGGTTCATTTCATCCTCATTTCCTCTCTATCTTTACCATTGCCATTGAAGATGCTCTTTTTCTTCATTCCTTCCTCCACCCTCCCTCCTTCTCTCCCCTTTTCCTCTCCTCTTCTTTCTTCTCCTTCCTTTCTCTTCTTCCTCCTCTTTCTCTCTCTCTTTCTCTCTCCCACTTTACCCCACTTCCCCCTTTCTCTTTCACTGGTGAAAAAATCCTGGGCTTTGTGTGGACAAGCTCTTTACCACTGAACTATACATCTAGGTAAGGATTTTTTTTTTAATCAGGGAAGTAATTCTGTGCTGGGAAAAAAGAAACAACATTCCTTATCAGCATGAAGAAGACAGTGATTTTCAGAGAGTGAGACCATTTTGAAGCATAAAATGATCAGGAGAGAAATAGGATTTGATCTTCTTCCCACATGGCAGAGACAGCACAGTAGAACACAAAGTACTCTCTGGAACTTAATGCTGGGTGCAATGGGATGCTGAGATCCTGGGGGAGGGGATGGGCAGGAGAATGGTCTCATAAGGAGTTTTGAAAGAAGGTAGGGTGTCCAAGTACTACACAACATGAATCTGGCATTTTGAAAGGTCAGACCAAGTAGGAAAGCAAGCATTTAGACTGTCGGAGGAGCCTGGACTCATTCCTGGTTAGCCAGGATTCACAGAGAGGTACTCTCTGGTAAAAGGAATGAACTATTCATCTCCCAACCAGTGGTGGTAGCGATGCAGTAGTTTTCTGCTGCAACATTCTTGAATACAAATGGAGAGACAGTTGCATGCCTGATATAGAGTAGAAAGTGTCCCAGGCTTAGAGGACCCTGCCCAGAGGCCAACTCTGTTCCCAGCCCACCCACCTTAGCCATCTTTGACTGAAAGGACTTATGCCAGATGGCATCAGGCTGCGGGGCGAACACACTTCCAGGTTCCTTGTCAGAAGCTGTAGCTTGTTTTGCCCTGAAATTCGCATAGAAAGCCTGAATGCTAACTCTGAATGTTCCTTGCTTCTCTGAAGGTTAAGTTCATTATCACAGGCCCGGTGCACACTGAGTGACCTTCTGCTTCCACCCTTGTAGGCATTGGGTATACTTTCCCACAGAGCAACAAGCAGGGGCCTCCCACAAGAACAGTGTTTAGATGCGATGCAACATCCTTTCCACTAATACTAAAGAAGATTTTATTTTATTTTTTTCAGAATGAGAACTCTTGCATTTAAATAACTAGTATAATACTACTTTCATTTAGTGGCTTCCTGTTCTATCCTGAACTTTGGGAGAACTATAAAATCCTGATTTGCCTTGATTACAGTTTCTGTGTGTGGCTAGTTAGAGACGTTGTTGGTTTTATACTGATCCTTAGACCCCCCGCTGGTTGTGGCTTCATGGATGCAACAAACCACACAAGTCCATTTCATTCTTCCACATTCACTGAGCACCACTGTGACTATCAAACGAGTCACAGTGCCACCTCGGCCTCTGCCCCACTCAGTTCATTTTTAACTTCTTTTTTATTTGTTGACAGTGGTGTGTGTGTTGGGGTGGGGGATGTTCATGCACACGTGTGGGGATGCGTATGGAGGCCAGAGGTTGATGTCAGGTGTTCTCAATCACCCTGAGACAGAGTGACTGTTTTGAGACGGGGTTTCTCACGGAATGCAGTCACTGATTTAGGCTAGTAAGCCTTGGGTCTGTCTCCACCCACCCATCCATGGGATTACAGGAGTGTGAATCCTATTTCTCTTTTACATGGGTACTGGGGATCTGAACTCAGGCTCCCGTGATTGTATAACAAGCAAGTTTCCCACTGAGCCATCTTGGCATCTTGGTTGACACTTACAGGGACATTTTGGAAATGTTCTAGGCCACATGTAATGGTTGGTGATCAGGTCCTCGCCATATTGCTCTGTGTCCTTTGAGAATAATACCCATTGTATATACCAGAGCTTTGTTCCCATGATTCTGACTGCATTGCATCACCCTCTCAGGGCTCCTAGGAAGCAGGAAAGTGGGAGCAGCTGTCCAGGTAAAGCAGGACCACAATGGTATTAGAGATCTGTTGTGCATATGAGCTAGAATTGTCCCCTGGGATGAGGCATATGTGTTCCTGCCTGAGGTTCCTCACTTCCTAGAAGGCACTGAATAATGGCATTCATGGAACCCAGCTCCTACTCCCTGCTGTACATTCTGGCCATAACTTCCCCTTCTGAATACCCAATTAAGCTGTTTCAAAACTCCTTTCTCGGGCTGGAGAGATAGCTCAGCGGTTAAGGCACTTGCCTCCAGTGCCTAAGGCCCCGGGTTCAATCCCCCAGGACCCACATAAGCCAGACCCACATGGTGGTGGCCTTGGTGATCTCTCTCTCTCTCTCTCTCTCTCTCTCTCTCTCTCTCTCTCTCTCTCTCTGTATATCTCTCTCTGATTGAAAATGAATAAATAAAATATTTTTAAAATATTTTATTTATTCATTTTCAAGGAGAGAGAGAGAGAGAGAGAGAGAGAGAGAGAGAGAGAGAGAGAGAGAGAGAGAGAGAAAGCCAGGGCTGCTGCCTTGTGGATCTGGCTTATGTGGGTACTGGGGAATTGAACCCAGAGCCTTAGGCACTGGAAGCAAGTGCCTTATCCTCTGAGCCATCTCCTCAGCCCTAAATAAAATATTTTTAAAAACCTCCTTTTTACTCCAAGCACTTTCTTCCCCTAGCTCCTAAGGCACAGACTTCTGCAATTTCTGTCTTTATTTCTGTCTGTCTGTACATATCACTTTAATTTATATGTGTATATATGCTTGTGTTTGTGCATGGATGTGGAAACTATGAGACTTTCCCAGATACCATTTTCACAAATGCCTTCTACCTTTTGTGAGACAGGGTTTCTCATTGGCCTGAAGCTCACCAATTGGGCTAGACTGACAGTCCAGAAAGCTTTAGGGATCCTCCTATCTCTGCCACCCCTGAATTTGAAATCTAAGGGCACACCACCATGCCTGGTGTTCTACCACAGGTTCTAGGGATAAAACTCAGGTCTTCATACTAGTGTGGTGTGATGGTTAGGTTTTGTTGTCAACTTGGATTTTTTAATTATCTTGGGTGGGTCTCTGAGGATGTTTACAAGAAGGCAGCCTCTCAGTAGGGGGCAGGATATAAAGAAGCTCAAAGAAGCTGGAAGTAAACATCCTTTCCTGTGTGGGCAGTGAAGGAAGGAAATTCCAGAGACTCAGGAAGCCACTAAGTCTGGGATAGGGTTGTAAGACCCCACCCTAAGCCTATATAAAGGGTAAGAAATTCTCTCCTTGGCCCTCCTGCCTGTTTTGCTATTGTGTGTATATGGTGTTGGTGATGGGTTTCTCTCTCTGCTCAGACCTATGAAAGAGGGTCAGCCTCTATCGCTGTTACAGAACTTCCCCTCAATCTGTAGCTTGAATAAATCGTTTCCTCCCAGAAACTCTGCCTGGTTTGAAGATTCATCCCAGCGGCATATGGCTGACTATGACATGTGGCAAGCATTTTATTGACTGAAGTATCTTCCGGAACTTCTCTCTCTCATTGCCTGCTACCCCTGATCTCCTTGGCTGGATCCTTTTATTTTCTTGGCCTCCAAATGCCCTAAGCCCCAGCTCTTGTACTTTTCTTTTTCCTGACTTCTGTTTCTGTCTTCAGGACCCCATGCCTCTCATAGCTTTAATTGCCAGTTAGTTAGCAATGACCTTCAATTAACATTTCCTATGTTTGTGTCTCTCCCATCTCCACATTTGCGTATTTAATTGCTTATTTCAGAATATGCCCACTGTGGGGTCTATTGTGATCTCCGAACCCAATGAGTGTAACCTTAACTCCAAACAGGGGTGTTGCAGATGTAATCAAGTTAAGATGATGTCACCATTGGATGAGGGTGGCCCCTACTATAATAACTAACTGGTGACCACATAAGAAGAAAAAAGGCACAGAAACAGAGACAGGAAGAATATGAGTGAAGTTGATGGCAGAGATTGAAGTGAGGCACTGATAGACCAAGAAATAGCCAGACTACCAGCCACCAGCAGCAGCTGGGCAAGGCCAGGATGCTCTTCTAGGGCCACCTGGGAGGACATGATACAACTGACACCTGGATTCGACTTCTGGCCTTCAGAACCAGGAGGTGATAAATTCTTGAAGTTTTAAGAAGTCCAGGTTTTAACCCTTCACTGTGGCTACCCTAGGAAGCCAACAGTGTACAAGACCCAAATTCTGATTTATTTTGTATCATTGTTTTGAGACAGGATATAATGCCATAGCACAGGCTGGCATGGAATCCATTTATATAGTCCAGGCTGGCCTCAAATTTACTGTAATCCTCTTGTTTTAGACACCCCAATGCTGGGATTACAGGCATGAGCCACCAGGCCCAGCCAAATTCTGAGTTTTTATCCCTAAACCAGCTTGTTGTATTGCCTTCATGTCTTCATTTTAAGAGTAATGCTATTATTTTTGTTTCTCCAATGAAAAGTCTTGGAGTCTTCATCCTGTCAGTCATCTGGGTCATTGTAGGCACTCTGTCTTGGCTTTACTTGTTATTCACAACTTTGTCTGGTCAACACAGTTTGTGCTGGCATGCCTTCTCACACCCCTCCCCTCCATTTGGTCTTTCTGTACATGTGACTTTTTCAATGAAGAATGCTAACTTGGGTTACTAATATCTATTCTTCTCCCTTCTGTAGAACACATTCTTTTTCCCTCATTAGTAATTATCATAACAAATACATATTTTACCTATTCATTTTTATCTGCTCTGAAGCCATAAGCCAAAATAAATCTTTTTTTTACAAGGTGTTGTAGTCAGCTTTCTAGTTGCTATGCAGAAAGAACCCAAACAAAAGTGGCTTGTAGAGGAATGGGTTTATTTGGCTTACGGACTCGAGGGGAGACTCCATTCTGGCAGGGAAAACGATGGCATGAGCAGAGGGCTGGACATCACCTCTGCCACAGCACTGCAAACAGCGGCAGGAAGGTGTGCCAAATACTGGCAAGGGGAAGCTGGCTTATAACTCCCATAAGCCCGCCCCAACAACACAGCTCTAGTGAGGTTCTAATTCCCGAATTGCCATCAGCTGAGGATCGATCTATCAGAACACATTCATTTGTTTGTGGGGGACACCTGTATCAAACCATGACACAAGGTGTTTTTTCTCAGACATTTAATCAAAGCTAAGAAAAACTAATTAAAACAGGGTATCTCTGGGAGAGAATACAATTTGATTCAATATACTGAATAAAAGACAGGACCTCACTCTGCAACACACCAAGGGCCCGGAATAAAAAGAGGTAGAGAAAAGTGAATGCTCTTCTCTTTCTCCTTGATGTGGGACATGCAATTTCTCCTGCCCTCAGATAGATACTGGAGCTCTTGTAACCTTTTGCCTTTAGGCTCTAGCTGTCTCGCCTTGGCTGTCTTGAGGAGGATGCATTGATTGTGGGAATATTCAGCCTCCTAGGTCATGAATTTCCCTAGTAAATTTCCTTTTTTGTTTATCTCTTGAATGTGGAATGTCCCCCATAGGCTCATATGTTTGGACCTTTAGTCCCTAGTTAGCGGTGCTATGTGGGTTATGAATCTTGATGGAGGAAATGGGCCACTAAGGGGAGAGTCCTGAGGTCTTATAGGTCACCCCCAATTCCTGTTTGCTCTCTGCTTCCTGGCTAAGTGCAATGTGACAAGCTGGCATCTCATTCCTTGCTGCTGTGTCTTCCCTGCCATGATGGACAGTATCACCTGGCACTGTAAGCCAGGGGGAGCCAGGAACCCTTCCATCCTTAAGCTGCTTCTTTTCAGATATTTGTTCACAGCAATGAGTAAAGTAAAACACAACCTCTGTGCATGTTAATGGTTCTGTTTTCCTGCAGAGCCTTGATTAATGCAGTGTGGATTCAGAACACGATACTGAGAGGAGTCCTTGCTCTGAGAAGAATGTCAACAGAAATGCTGGCTTCTTGAAATGTGATTTGAACTTACTGTTTATGTCTACACTTGTGCCAATGAGACCACAAAATCTTTTAAAAGGCACATCTAGGAACTTAATGGACCAATGAAGATGGAGTCAACACATTGAGGTACAGGACTGAGAACATTGGAGCTCCTCTAGGAACTAAAGAACAAAAACATAGCATCCCAAGGTACAGTAGTCTGTCATCCAGAGCCTATTGAGTTTTCTTTGCCTTCTTCCCAGCTCACCCCAAGGGCTTTTTAAAGGGTTAGAACATGCTATTTATTTTTACCTTTTCAATCCCCCTGGAAAGAATTGGTTCTTGATCTCAAATGGATCCCAACTGGATGTATAATAGTTTGTGAAACATAAAACACATGAAGAGGCGAGTGAGAGGAAAACCAGCACACCTACACTCTTCCACACACCCATCATGCAAGCATCTCCATTTCTGAATTTCTTGCACCTTACCTCAAGTGTCCACACAATGACAATATCACTAAGAGTATATCCAACCTATCAAAACACAGATCTCCCTCCCCACTCAGACTGAAATATGTATACCTGTCCTGAGAGGAGCGGTGTATAGCTCCATCAATTATGGAACCCATCCATTGACATAGGCCTTGCAGATGCTACCTTGATATTTCACATTCCAAAGCCTAAATCAATTTTACCATTACAGCATGACTGATTAAAAAACAAAGAAAGAGATACAAGGAGAAGAACTTTGATAATTATTAACACACACACACACACACACATACACACACCACACTAATGAATAAGGAAAAACTTAGGTGTTGCTCCTGAGTCCTCGTTCTGATAGCTATTCATATGTGGTATTTATCGTGTGTTCACTATATCATTATGTTATTTACTATATTATTCATTCATTACCCTCTATACAGCTGAAATTGCCAGGATTTTATAGCTGTGAATTTAGGTTCCATCATCCTTTCTCACAATTTAGCCCTCTGTAGTCCTGTCTACCATAGCCTTCTAGAATCACCTATAAGTGTACAACTGGATGAGGGGTTCCAGAAACCATGTCCTTTCTGGTGTACAGAAGCAATGCTGTGCCCTTTGTGATCAGTAGAACTCAGCTGGGTCAAAAGTGACTCCCTTTGGCCTCCTGAGTCCATATAATAGTGACCTGACTTCAGCTCAAAGGTTGAATCTTTGTGAAAGTGTTCACATGCTGGATAGTGATAGCATTAGCCAGCATAGTACAGAGTTCTAGGAAGGATAGCAAGCTGATAGGTGAGTGTCTTGTTATGTTAACTAGTGAAAATATTTCTGTCCTCACACCTGAGGTTTCCAGAGCCCTTTTGTCCATTGGTGACTGGCCAGCATTTGCTAATTCCTTGTTGAAAGCATGCCATTCACTTTGCAGAAATCATATCAACCTGTGCTGCTACAGTAGTGGATCCATTTGTAAGGCTTTCCAGGATTCTCCAAGACTGGGCATTTCAGACACAGATGAGTTAGAAAACAAAGCTCCTGTCTAGAGAATGCAAGGCAAGATGCCCAGTACTCTTCATGTAGCCCCTGTACCCCAGCAATTGTTCTTCACTGGGAGCTGGTGCAGATGCTGAGACAAGCCTCTATGAAAGTCACAGGTCTCTATGGCATTCCCATGGCCAGTGAGAGCTTCAGCAGTGAGAGTACCCTGTATAAGTTCCTAGCTGCTAACCTTGCTCAGAACAACTAAACCTATTCACAGCCAGCATCCTAAATGCAAAGGAGAAGCTTTGAGCTTTCAACTCTGGCACAACATGGGATGCTGTGAGATGGGTGGGAGAACCCATCTCTTCCCTCACAAATTTCAAAGACTTAAAATAAATAAATGAATGAAAAAATGTCACAATGTGTTCAACACTGATTTTACCAGTATCAATTGATGGAATAGTACACGTGCAGATATGGATGACATGAGTAACATCTAATAGTTATTAAGTGCTGATCAGTTCTCTATGTGTTTGGTTTTATAATCCCCATTTTATAAGGACAAAATTTGAGTTAAATTACCTAGGAGTATGCTGCCAGAATTTGAATCAGGTCTGACTACTAAGAGCTTGTTTTCCTTTTATTACTTCAAACCATGGCTGTTTCCGTATTATAGTGGTATCATGTTCCCCTAACATCAAATAGCCTTTTAGCATCTATTTGAGGACTGCAAAGATTTCATTACTGCTTCCTATTGAGGTACACTGTGGCAGCTCCTCCCTTCCTACATTGCTTCTACAGTTTGTACACTGTCAAATCATTACCTAGGTATTAGATACCATGCAGTTTTTAACATTATAGAATATAAAACTTTATTCTTTCTAATTGTTATCTCTATTTGGGGCTTATTTTATTCATTATCCTCTTAAATATAAAGAAGTGTGGCTTTCAGATATGGAAACAAACACACCAAATTGCTTTGGTTGAATTCACAGGGTCATAGTTGATCTTCTTGTTGGAACATGTTTTTATAATCAAAATAATCTGTCTGCATTTAGGATTAGAGTGTTGTGATGGTTAGGTTTTGCTGTCAACTTGACCTTTTTAATTATCTTGGGTGTGTCTCTGAGGATGTTTATAGGAATGCAGGCTCTCAATAGGGGGCAGGATGTAAGGACACTCAGGAGAGCTAGAAATGAACATTCTTTCCTGTGTGGGCAATGCAGGAAAGAAATTCCAGAGACTCAAAAAGCCATTAAGTCTGGGATAGGGTTAAAGAGCTCACCCTAAGGCTATATAATGGGGAAAGAGATTTCTCCCCAGCCCTCCAGCCTGTTTGCTATTGTGTGTGTGGTATTGGTGATGGGTTTCTCTCTGCTTAGATCTGTGAAAGGGAGCCAGCCTCTTTCACTGTTATGGAACTTCACCTGGATCTGTAGTTTCAATAAATTCTTTCCTCACATAAACTGTGTCTGGTTTACAGATTCATACCAGTGGCATGTTGCTGACTATAACAAGTGTGAAATAAAAATTATCTGAAATGTTCTATGCATAAAGAGTTGGGCATTTTCTATTCAAGGTACTGAGTCAGCATGTTTTTGTACAAACACCTGAGAATTCTGAATATTTTCCCTTAAATCTTAGAGAATAAAAGCTCTTGAAACAAGAGATAAAAGGCAATATCTGAAGTGAGCTAGACCTCATTCATCATCCATCTCTTTTGTTTTTCTTTTCCTCTGGCACATTTTAAAAATGGAAGCTTTCCTTTGGTATTGGACATCCTCACACAGGTTGGAAAAGGAAACAAATAAAGCCTAGGTTTCCCAAATGAATTTCAGGAAGGACACCCTGTTGATCTAGGGAAAGGGCTACAAATTCTTCCGTTAGGAGGAAAATAATTAAATTGACCCTGCCCCCCAAAAGAATGTCTAACTCTATTTCCTTTAAAAATGTAATTGTGGAGATAATCTTTGGCATTTTTAATTTTCACTACTAGACAGTGAGCCTGGTAGATAAGACCCTTTATGTAACCTTTCTGTCTCGGCCACTATGGCCCCCTTTGAATTTCAACAGCACATTAATTTTAACTTGTTCATGGTTCCAAAGTATTTAGTATGCAGAAAGAGAGAGGAGCAAAGAGCATGCAATAGAATTTCCAAAAGTTATATGACATAGCAGAAATCCAGGCCCTGGCTGTAGCCTATGCTTTGGTGGTTTCCACACTGACCCTTTCCTTGTTTCCAATACCTGTACACACCACCATTCTCACCACTTTGGAGGTGACCCAAATCCTCAAGTTTTCCTGGGGGTCCTGTTTCTAGAAGCTGAAGTGACTATGGATGTGTGTATTGCTGGGTAGGGCTGGTATCCTCACAGCATTTCCCTGTTGACAGAGCTTCTCATGGCTCAGTAGTGACTGTATGACAGGGCTAGCTGCCAGAGCCAACTCTCAAAGGACAGAATCCCTATGTGGCCTTGTGTCCATCCAGGTTTCAATCTGATCCTGGAACAGAGTACCTGAGGCCATCATGTAAAGCAAGGAAGTCCAAGATTAAGGTCAAACAGGTTTGGTGGGAACCTAATGTACCCTTAATTTAAAAGGAAAGGCAAGTGAGCTGCCCACAATGGAAAGGGCAAGTCATCTGACCCCAGCACAAATCCTTGCTTACAGTGTCCTCAACCCCACTCATGGCCATCTTCTTTTAGGGGACTCACCTTCAGACATGATCACATTGGCAGCTACCGAATTTTTGAGGGAACACATTAACACCATATTTCCTGCCCTCTGAGTAAGAGAGGTTCTTCCCTTGTGTTAAAACCATTCAATGTGGACCGGAACCATGGAGATGGAAAATAAACTGTGGAAGTGGGCTGTGTGATACAATTTGGAGAACTACTCAGGCTCGCAGCCTGAGCCCTGTCTTATTCTGCATATGGACAAAATCCCTTCACCTGTGGATGAAAAACACCAGCACCTGTAGACAGCTGCCTCATTTGCATATAATAGAGCTGCCATGAAGAGTGGTCAGGGCCATGGCATAAGCTGGGAAGGGGTTCCATGTGATCCCCCACAAATCTGTGTGCATCTCAGAATGTTAGTTTGTCACAGTCAGCCACACACTGCTTTAGTCTTTAAACCAGGCACAGTTTATGAGAGGAAACGATTTATTCAAGCTACAGATTGTGGGGAATATTCCATAATAGCGAAAGAGTCTGACCCTCTTTCACAGGTCAGAGCAGAGAGAAACCCATCACCAACACCATATACACAGAACAGCAAAACAGGCAGGAGGGCCAAGGAAAGAATTTCTTCCCCTTTATATAGGCTTATGGTGGGGTCTTGCAACCCTATCCCAAACTTAATGGCTTCCTGAGTCTCTGGAATTTCCTTCCTGCACTGCCCACACAGGAAAGGATGTTTACTTCTAGCTCATTTGAGCTTCTTTACATCTTTCCCCCTACTGAGAGGCTGCCTTCCTGTAAACATCCTCAGAGACCTACCCAAGATTACTTGAAAGGTCAAGTTGACATCAAAACCTAACCATCACATAGTTCATCTTTAGTAATAAAGAAGCAAGGCTAGGTTTGGAGAGTTAAGTGAGACTGGAGCATGCAGGGAAATGACTTGTGGAGAAACGGTTAGCTGTAGTTTCAGACAGGATAATGTAGCGAATAGTGATTAGTAAGATAGATCTGTGTTTACTTCCTGCTTCTGACCTTAAACAACTGAGTCGCGCAGGGAAATTTATTTAATTTTTTGGTGTATGTATGCCTAACTTCTTTTATATATGAAATCGTAACATTAATAGCAACAATATACCATTTTTAAATGAGCATTAAATGACAATGCACACACATGAAGTCGTTGTTACTGTGTCGAGCATATTTTAAGTAGCAGTTAGGATAATTTTGTTGGCAATAATAGTAATGATACCAAACACCAGCACAATGCATTCAGACCACGCTGAAGCCTTGTGAATCTGAAATGTGGCCTTGGAGAGTTCCAGGAACAGGGATGGATTTAGTAAAGTCAGCAGTATTGCTCAGGTGGAAAGAAGGAAGTAGAGGATAGACTGTGTGGTAATTTGAATAGATGTACCCTAATAGAATCAAAGGCTTATTAAAAATTGTGAATTATCTCCAGCCTCTGGCGGGAGGGGTTGTCACTTTGGCTCAGCCTCCTGGTGTCTGGCCCTGAGGTATTTCTAAATTGGATGCAAAAATTCTAGGGATACCTATGCAAAGGGAGCTGAAGTCTGGCAGTCCTGCTGTTTGTGAGTTACAGTGTGAGAGTGTGCTTGCTTTCTTTGGAGGTGCTGGGCCCCTGTCTTTCTGCTTGGATCTATGAAAGGGGGCCAGCCCTTTACTTCATTTTTGGAACTTCCCCTAGATCTGTTATTTCAATAAATATTTTCCTCCCCCAAATTGTGCCTGGTTTGGAGATTCATCCCAGCAGCGTGTGGCTGACTACGACAGACTGTAATGCATGAGAGATGAGTGTCCCCTACACTCCAGTGTGAAATACTTGGTGCACATCACAGTGCTATTGACAGGTGGTGGGACTTCCAGGACACGAGGCCTAATGCAGTCTGCTCAGTTGTTGGGCTCTTAATCCATCTTCTTCTCTCCCTGCTTCCTGGATCATGAGATGTGTGCTTTGGTCTGTTCATCTTATCACCATGATGGGATGTTCCTTCCTTTGGCTTAAAGCATCATGTTCACCTGGTCTTGAATTGGAACCTAAACTGTCAGCCAAAATAGGCCTTTTATCTTTGTAAGTCTATTTCCTCAGGGGATTTGTGATCGTAACAAAATTCTGACTAATGCAGTCATCTGTTTAGAAGGTATCAAGAAGTTATGAGCCTTTGAGCAGACACTTAATATACAGTCCATGGCAAGGGGACATTGTGAACTGACTTGAAGAAGTTACAAGGACTGTTGATGATGGAAGGAACTGGAAAATGGCTCCTTGCCCAGGAATTTACTTTCCTTTTTTTTCAGGCTATCCAGATAGCATGTTATTTCAGAGCCTTAAAGTACCATAATGAACACATTTCTACATCCCATAGCATTGTAGAAAGATTGTAGAAATCCAAGGATATTATATTTTTCTTGGGCTCAGCTGCATAGAAAGTCTGTTAATACCATTTCAGGGAATTGTTCTAATTTACATCATTCATGTGTGTGCTGATTCTTCAGATAATCTAGAACAATGACCTTGGAATAGGTGTCCTCTCTCTCTTGTTATCTGACAGACCAGGAACTAAAGTTGGGAACTTGGAACATCAGCTACTTTTTCATTGCTGGAACCAAAAATACCTGACTAGCAGCAGCTTAGAGAAGGAAAGTTTACTTCTGACTTAGAGATCCAGAGGATAGAGTCCATCATGTTGGGGAAGGCATGGCAGGAGGAGGAAGCCAGAGCCACAGCCTTACATCAACAGAAAAGAAGCAGAAAGTAAAACAATAACAAACAGGGCTGGGTTGTAACACCCTGGGACTTGCTCCCTTTAATAAGCCTCCACCTCCTAAAGGTTCCACAACCTTCCCAAATAACGTCATGTTGTTGGGGAAGAAGTGTTCAAACATGTGATCCTAAATGGGAGGCACTGCCATCGGAGCCACCACACTTGGGATTGCATGCAAATGTCCTAATGAAGTCGGAGCTGGAACTCTGAGCCTCAGATCTTTGCTTTCACTGCACATGCTGCCTTTGGTTTGGGGATTTCCCTTCCTTAATGGAAAGTAATTGAAAAACAAAAGTGGGGATAAGAGATAGCAGAAGACCACATAGTGGCCCACAGACATACCACAGTGTGTGAAAACAAGATTCTGAGTGTGACATGGACTCAGGATGGAATTTCCATTCTGCCATTTCTACTTTTCAAGTCTCTCCTGCAACACAGGGGTTTAAGATAATGTCTCCCTCGCGACTGTGCTACAGACCAGAGAAGTGACATACGGGTCACACACAGTGGGATTCAGTTGGTGTTCAACAAATGCAACCCATGCTCACCGTAATGTAGTTCATCCTTTGCAGCAGGGGAGGGCGCGTGGACCAGCTTTCTCTTGGCTACTGACAAATGGAAAGGACTCTCTACGGGAGGCCATGAAGAATGAAGTGTTCTGATTTCATGCGGGGCCTGTTCCAGCACTCTGCCGGGATCAGACATCCAGGCTGGGCTCCTGCTATCATAGTAATCATATGTGTCCTTGTAGCTGATTTGGATGGAAATGATAGCGAACATATTCCTGCTTGCTTCTGAGTGGGTTTGATTTTGAGACAGATGATGCTGTACCTTTGAAGAGGACTTGTGTATGAAAGCGTTTGGTACTTTGGGGGTTCACGAAACAGTCTTGAAGGAGCCCATACTGAAACTGGCAAGTCATGGAGGGATGCTGACAGTCTAGAGGAGGAGTGAGATGCGATGTCTGTGATTCCAGAGTCTCATGGGTGAGTGGCAATGAGGGGACTTACTGCTGCAAGAGTCTTTAATCAGAACTGCTTCTCGGGATGGACGATGGGCCCCAGGCATGCTAAGGAATATAGTCAAGGGTCATCTCTTTGGCTTGTTACTTCAAAGATGTGCATGGTGACCATCCTCAGAACAAGAAGGTACACCTTACTACCCATCACTCTCTGTCTCTTCACATACATTATTTCTCTTAATTTTTCTCTTGGCAAAGATGAAATCATGTCTATGTACCCAATTCGTAGATGGTAAAAGGCTCCAAAGAAACCTGTTATCTTTTTATGAGTTGGGGCTTTTGCCTTCTCTTCCTCTTGCCTACGTTTCTGCATCTCTCATGGTCTTCAGGTGGCTCTCAGGCTGTGCACCCAGACTCTGGCTGCTGTAACCCACCCCATGACCAGAGAGGCTGCCTATGAGATTACTTTATGTCCTCTCTACACTTCCTGAACCCTGACATGGCTTACCTTTGTTCTTCCTGTCTCCTTCACATACACGGTTGCAGATCCCTCTTAATTTCTTACTGGATAAAATCTCCCTCACAGGCTGTGCACCCTGTGCTTGGCACATTCCCAAGGCATGTTTTGCTCACAAGAAAGAGGGATTCATTGGTCTGGGGTCCATGGCTAGCGAAACCCTTGTTCTCCCTGTCTCCATGGGGACTGACTTAATTTCTGTTTTTCCTCCCTATTGTGAGGAGTCTTGGACTTTCATGCTTCCTTTCTGCATTTCCCTGCAAGCAGATGCTCTTGACATGGTTTTTGTTCTACACATCTGCATTGCCATGTTAAGAGCATGGCCTGCCTGACGTGTTAAGGAATCCATCCCATTGAGTAAAGCCAAGCTTTGACTTCATGGTCTTGTAATCCCCATCGCTGCAAGGAGCCAGAGTCCATGTTAGTTTTTAATAGAGAACTGGATTTCTAGTGTGGAGCACCCTGGAGGTTCACTTTATCCTAGGGTGGGGCTATTTTAGTTCATTGTTATCCCTGTATCCATGAATAACATGGAATTTTAGCTCATTTCTTAACCTTTTGGCTTATGATTACTTTATCACTAAAAAATTAAGTCATTTCCCTCTTGCTCACTCTTTTTCTTGTTGATCAATGTTTAATAAAATAACCATCCAAAATTTTTGTAGACATAGAGGAGGTAACATGTAAAAAGGTTTGCAGATAGGTATGTAGGCATATAGGTTGGTATATTCAGATTTCCTGTTGTTCTATCAGCTAGGTTGTTCTGGAAGCAGAGGATCCCTGCTGTGCAAGCACTTTAGTATCCTTATTTTTCATCCCATCTCTAAGGAAAGAGACCAGGGCTCCAAGCAAAAATGTCAATTTGAGGATTGAGTAGAAAGAATAGAAGATGAACCTGGATCAGTGCTAGACAATAAAGGCTGAAAAGAGATTTTTAAAAAAGTAAACCCACAATGATGCTCTAAGTTCTTTTTATTATTATTTTATTTTATTATTACTTTTTTTTTGGTTGTTTGAGGTAGGGTCTTCCTCTAGCCCAGGCTGACCTGGAATTCACTATGTAGTCTCAGTCTGGTCTAAACAGGGATCCTCCTACCTCTGTCTCCCTAGTGCTGGGATTAAAGGAATGTGCCACCATGCCCTTTGATGCTCTCCCCCTAAATTCTAAGGGGATATGAGAAGCAAGTGAAAGAATTCTTTGCACATGATTGAGCCACAAAACACATTAGTAATAGCGTGTTATAATTGAGAGCAGAGACTACATATTCACCAATCCTTACTGACATAAATAAATAAAAAGGAGAAAAGATCAGTCCATAGAGAATTTCCTTTGATTTATGTACATATAGCCTCCTCCAAAAGGTGGGGTTCAGCTCTCTATTGTTTGAACGGAGTCTGGTGTAGATACTTCCATCAAACAACACAATCTGAAAAGGGGGCAAAGTTGAATTTTCTAGAAAAACAATGACCACACTGGTGGCCAGATGAACAGGATCAACATCAGTGGTACCAAGTCCAGCAAGAGAATGTATTTGTATATAATAAGATGAAAATGGCATAGTCACTCCACTGTTTTTCTCCCCAAAGCAAAGTCTAATCAGGAAGCAACATCAGCAAACTCCTGCCTGAGGAAGCTTCTGCAGAATACTTGATAAGAGCTCTTCAACCCTGTGAAGGTCATCAGAAACATGGAAATTCTAAGAAATGTCAAGGTCAATAAAGACTAAGAAGGCATAACTGAATGCCATGTGATATCCTCAGTAGAATCCTGGCACCAGAAAAGGTCTTAGGTAAACACTGAGTGTGTCTGAATAAACAATGAACCTTACTTAATAACTATGTATGGGTTTGGGCTCACTGTAACAAACCTACTATCTTAAAGTAAGATATTAGTAACAGGGGAAACAGTAAGGTATATGGAAACTCTTTGTATTGTTTTTACATCTTTGTGTGTGTGCGTGGGATGTGCATTGCATATATGTGTTATGTGGCTGCATGTTTGTGGGGGGGGAGTGCTCATGCACTTGTGCATGCCTGCATGTTGAGGCCGATATCAAAAGTCTTGCTCAGTCATTCTCCACCTTATTGCTTGAGAAAGGATCTTTCACTGAACTCAGAGCTCACCAGATTGACTAGAGTAGTTAGCCAGCAAGCTCTGGAGACCCTCCTGCCTATGCCTCCCCAGCACTGGGATTATAGGAACATTCTGCCACACCTGGCTTTTCTATGGGTACCGGGGATCCAAACTCACACTTGTGTGTCAAGTATTTTTCTCAACAAGACATCTCTCCAGCCCGATTTTTCCAAATTTTCTATCAATCTAATGTGATTAAAGGAAAATGCTTAATATAAGGATTTCTCCAGATCATCGTCCCATCTGTCCTTGGTCTAAGCACGGTGTTTGCTACGAGGAGGGGTATAGTACAGTGCTCTGCTATAGTATATTTTCGACTGAGACAGATTTCCTGGGCTTTATATTGTCATTAAATTTGGATCTGTGCTCAAATTAAATATGCATGAATGCTATTTCGAGTCATTCGATTCTCTCTGCCATTCAGAAACTTCTTCAGATGTCAGACACGACTAGAAGTGAACGTGAAAGTCTAGAAAATCCGCCAACAGTTGATTCAAATACCATCGGTGTTCCACTTGGCGAAATTAAACTGTGATTGCTGATGGCACACAAAAATCCTGCTCCAGGGCCACGTCTCCATTGTTAGCCCCTAAGGAAGATGCCCATTGATATTTTTCTCAGCAAGAGGAAGCAGGTCGAAGGAAAACAAAACCAACAAGCTGGTGCTGGAGTCTACAAGTTTTAAATGCTTGAAGTTACTTTGTACCTAAAAGCCATTGATACATCCTTCAAAGATTTTAAAATCTACAACAAACCATTATGACTGATAGTGACAGGCTGCTGAATCATCCGTTGTTAGCTTCTGGTTACTGTCAAACACTTGAGATCATCTACTTATAAATAAGCAAGGTGAATTTTGGTTCACACTTTTAGAGAATTCAGGTTACGATCAGTTGTCTCTCCTTATTTGGGTCCTGGAGCACGGTCATATACCATGGTTGGGGACACACATTTCAGAATATAATCATTTTACATCAGACATCAAAGAGAGAAAGAGGAAGGGTGAGGGTCCCACCATCCTTTTCAGAAGCATTCCTCCAGTGACTTGGAGGAATCCCATCAGGCCTCCCCTCTTATAGCTGAGGCAAAGCTTTTGGGAAGCAGAGCAGATCAAAAACCCCAGCACTGGGAATCACAGTACTGTGGGAAGAAGACAGACTCAGTAGAGTCCTCTTGTGCTCCCAGGAGCTCTGTCCTTGGTCCTTTCTTACCTTAGCGTCTCATTTCCACACACTAAATATTTTTAGGTTTTGTATGTATGTGACTGATCAAGCAGTATCCTGCACTCCATGCCTGGTCTCTTGCATTTCAGTCAGCAGTGACCAGCTTCTGATGTTGTCATCGATAACATTCATGCTCAAGGACCATGCAATTGTGTTGCAAAACATATTCCACAGAAACCTCATAATGTTTTAAGAAAGTTTACAAGTTTTTGTTTGACCACATTCTTAGCTATCCTTGGCCACATGTGGCCCCAGGCTGCAGCTGGACAGGTCTGAGTAACCTATGTTCTGGTTCATGTTTAGCCAGGTTGTAGTAGATTACAGGGTTGCCTGCTTTCTTAAGCCTGTATAGACTACCAATGTGAGGTTTATGTCACTCATTATTCATCCATCTCTTGACATTTGACTCCATATCTTGGCTATTGTCAGGAATGCTACAGTAAGCACAAGCGTAGATGCCTCTTAAGTGTACTGATTTCATGTATATACATATAGATGTATGCATGTTTTTATATATATATATATATATTGTCAGTAATGGAACTGCAGAATAGTATGGTCATCGAATTTTTGTTTTGATTTTTCAGGAACATCATACTGTTTTCCACGACAATGACATCAACTTACATTTCCACAGATAACACATGAGGTTCTGTTTTCCCTAGACATCCTTGACCCTTGTTATCATTCGTCTTTATGATCACGGCAGATGTGACAGGACCAAGGTTCTATCTCACTCTCATTTAAATTTTTATTTCTCTGATGATTAAAAATAAAGCCGTTGCCTTATGAGCTGGGCTGATAACCCATTTGCAATGAAAACTCTCATTTGTTAGCAAGCTCAAATCATGACGAGAGGCAGGGACGTGATGAAGAACACCCAGCATTGACTTTTGCAAAGCTCCTGTTAGGAAGAAGAGAGGGAGCAGGGCTGGAGAGGAGAGTCATAGAGGAGAGTCATTTTCCTGGGGGGGGCTTTGTATCTTTGTTGTTTTGCTCACAATGACCAGTCTTCCTCATGGGTCTTTCTGTTCCTGCTCATATGTCCCTAATCCATGTCCCGTTACACCCTAATCACACACCTTCTACTATGACGAGTGGCACCATTGATTGTAAATTGAGTTGGGGGTTTAAAAATGATTTTTGCTTCTGTACCACTGTGGAATGGTAATTATGAACAAAGGCAGGGGGGACAACTGCGTAGTAGTGTGAGTTTTCATTTTAGATGTCCCCAAACAGCAAGCAGAGTTGAAGTCTTGAGACTCCATCCGACTGACAAGTGAGGGGCCCACCTGTGTGTCCACATTCACCTGGAACAGACTTGTTGGTGTCATCAGGAGAAGAGGAAAGTAGAGATGCTTAAATTAAAAAGATTTTAGGATAGCTAGCAGTTGCCTTCAGTCAAACACGGCTACACAGTGACAATGCTTTCAGAGGGGACAGTTTAAACACTGAGGATGAACGTAAACACCGTGGTAGGCTAGGACTTTCTTCCACGTGCAGCTGTCAAAACAAGCATTCGGTGATGAAGTCCTGAAGCCCAAGAGCAGCACCAGAGTGGATTCTTCAGAGAATTAATCTGCCTCCATCCCTGAAAGCGATGGGCTTCTCAGTTCATCCCAATCGCCTCCATCAAGACTCTCATAATTGCTCCAGCCTCCGCTGAGAAATTTCTCAGCAATGTGTGTGCCTCACAGTACACGCTTCCTCCTCTGTCACAGTTGAAGAGGACCTGGATGTGGCAGTTCCATTCCAGATGTCACCTCAGCCTCCAGAGAGCCCAGGAAGCATCAGGTGGCCTGCTGTCACGAGCAGGCCAGCTCTGAAGATGGGAAATGTGAGTGTGGAGGGAGAGCTCTCTTCAGCTTGGAGTTGATTCAGTCCTACTGCCTGAAAGGAGCCCGAGTGGGAATCCCTTCCGAGGGATGTGTCAAGAGACCCCCCTTGGAGTTGGAGGACACAAAATCCTCGCTCTGATTACCTACTGGCTACTGTGCTATGCTGCCTGCCTGGGGATCTTTCAGGGAAAGGCTCCATCATGCACACTTGGATATTTTCTGACTGTTGTCTAAGGCATCATGGTCTTCATGACAGACCGGTGTTTGGCATATAGACGTCTCATTGCTAACTTGTCATGAATTCTGCAACAAGCTCAGGATTTGGGCCACTCTGAGAAGTAAAAGGGTTTTTTAACTTTTTATTAAGTCTGTTGTTCTCAAGTCGGAGGAAAGTTGAGTCAAATGATATTAAACTAGGACTTGGAGAGATGGTTCAGTGAGTACAAAGGTTTACTGTGGAAGCAGGATGACCCATGTTTAGATCCACAGAGCCCTTGTAGTGATGTGGCGATCAACATCTGGAATCCCAGCCCTCCTATATTGCCCTAAGAACACGATGACAAAGGACCCTGGATCTCTGGCTAGCCAGCCTGTGGTAAACAGTGGGCTATGCTGACAAAAGGAAGGTGTATGGTGAGGCTGTCCTCTACCCACAATATGCACACTTGCACACACACACACACACACACACACACACACACACACACACACACACACACGGACAGCTACTCAGTATATTCCCTTCAGGATTTACTTCAAATTCAGAATCAGATTTTGTCTCCTGAGTCACCACTCTCTAAGCTCTTGATGTTTTGCAATGCTGCCTCTTCCCAAAGTGACACATGAGTCACTTCTATGGACTGCAAGTTCTTCCCTGGAGAGAGCCCTGTGTCCCCATGGAAGGCCATAGTTTTCATGGACCCAATTCTTTGTCTAGTTCAGAGGCTATCATCCATGAGGAAGCGTTTCACCTGGGAAGAAGTCATAGGAAGTTCACATCACTCCATTGCAGCTGGCCTTCTGAGAGAAAGGTTTTTGGCCTTGCTCTTGACCAAGCAGATGTCGTTACTGACGTCTGCACAGCTCTGTCTAAGGGCGTGGGGACAGGAGATGCTTTGGTGGAGGTCACTCATCAGGGTGCTCACCAGCCCAGGTGTGATGGTTAATCTCAGTTGTAGATTTGTGAGGAGTTTTCTAGATTAGGTTAACCGAGGGGGCCAATCCAAAATTAACTATGGCTAGAGCATTCCAAGAGCTGGGGAATACCCACTAAATGTCGGGTTTGGTGGTTCATTCTTATAATACAAGTGTTAGAGAGGCAGAGATGGGGATTTCAGGGCCTGATGACTAGAGACAGAGAATGGCTAATAAAAAGCTAAGGGCTGGAGAGATGCTCAGTGGTTAAGGCATTTGCCTGCAAAGCCTAAGGATTTGAGTTCAATTCCCCAGTACCCACATAAAGCCAGGTACAAAAGGTGGTGCATGTGTCTGAAGTTCATTTGCAGTGGCTGGAGGCCCTGGTATGCCCATTCTCTCTCTCTCTCTCTCTCTCTCTCTCTCTCTCTCTCTCTCTCTCTCTCTCAATTAAATAAATAAAATATTTTAAGAAAGCTAATTTAGCAGAATCAGTGAGACTTGGATTCATTGAGAGATCCTGTCTCAAAATAAAGTGAAAAGCGACTGAGGAAGACACTAGAGGTTGACCTCTAGCATCTACACACATGTACCCTGACATGTGTACATGCACCTGCATACATACATGCACCCACATGCATGTGAACATGTGTATACACACCGACTCACACCATACATATACATGCATGCAGAAAACGATAGTGGGCCAAGTGTTTGAAAAATGCACTTAGAGACAAAATTCATATTTTCTTGCTTTCTGAATATAATATTTTAAGAGGTCTTACCACATTTACTGTTAGTAGGTTATTCTGAATGAGTAATAAATTATATAATGTCACACTTAAATGTGAATTTAAAAGCTGACTTCCCTCTCTCTCTCTCTCTCTCTCTCTCTCTCTCTCTCTCTCTCTCTCACACACACACACACACACACACACACACACACACACACACACACATATGTATGTGTGTAGGATTTGGTTTCAAACCATATCAGTCATACTTAATTTACTGAAAACCCAGCTACATCTTTTCTTCTGACAACTTATCATAATGGCCATAAGAATTAACGTAGACAGACACACAGCTGTACTGCGTGGGGGACAGCTCCACTCAGGAGGGATGCTGTGCCTACCTCTTTCAGTCTTAGAACCCCAAACTCCAGGCCCTTGGATGCAGAAAGGTGTGGACAAAGGGGGGCAGAAGAATTCCTGAGGAGCTGGGGACCTGTCCTAGAAGGAACCATGAGGGTCATGATGGCCCTGTGGGTTTTCCTGGTGTTCTTGGCCAGGAGCACCTTAGAGAGAGTTCAGGCTGCTCTCAGCCCTGGTTTGCACTGTTCTCCTACCTGATCAAGAGAAATTACAAAAGTGGAGGAGGCTACTCACACTTAACTTTCTGGTTTGCTGGCATACAAGATGAGGGCTATGCAATAAGGCAGGAAATACATTATGTTTTTAAAGCAGCAAGAATGTGTACAGGATGCTAATTGCTTCATCTGAAATCCTCTGGTTAATGTTTATTTCCAGATTCAGAGCACTGACTGCAGCAGCAAAGAGGTTGGTGTGTGATCCACCCAGGATGGACCCCACAAAGGAAGATCTGAGTGAAAGTCACAGCTTCTGTGAAAAAGCAAAATACCCAAAGTACAGTATGTTCTCCTCTCTCCCCCCCTCACCGCCTGTTCCCTTCCATTTCAAGGCGTTCACCATTCTTCAGGAGGGTTCCTGCCTTTCAAAATGCCCATGAGAGGCCCTAGCTTGGGTCCACACAGCCTTCTGCCTTAGTGCTAAAATCTTCCTGGTATTTTTCCGCAGTATCTAAATAGAAATCGTTCATTCAAATCTTATTCAACTTCCTAGAAATAAAATACGAAAGTGGCAAGAGCTCCAGCGCTCTCTGCGATCCAATGCAAATGTATGCAAATTTCCTCATATTAGAATCATTGTCTAGTTGTCATCCTCGCACGGGGCACATCAAAGCCATATGACCTGATTTTTGCACCTGCTGTTTAATTAAATTTACAAGGCAGACACATTCTCCACTCCCGGTGATCTACAAATCCGTTTCTACAACCACAGCTTTGAATTTACAAGGTAGCTGACTGCTGAGTTTTACCAGTAGCTGCTCAACTGCTCTTTGTTAGACTGAAGATTAAAAAAGGAAAAAAAAATGCCTATCATTTGGGCAGGCGGATGAGTAGGAATATTAACAGTAATTTCTCTTTCCTATCCAACTCTCCTTTTAAAAGTTCCTTTGATACATAACTGAGAAATAACAAATGGCTCATATTTAATGTATGTGTTTTGAGCAGTTTGGGCAAAGGCAAACACCGTGGTATTTGTTGTGAAGATGTAGAGGAAGGTGTGAAGCAGGGCGTTAATATTAATGGGAATTGTCTTCTAGCTTCCATCATTTTACCCTTAATATTCCCAAAAGGACCCCCCCCTTTTTTAAAAATGATTCCCAGTGCTTGGGAGACAAGGGACCAATCACACACAAGGCCAAGGTCTGGAGGAAAGATCAAACTTTTAAGGACCCTGGATGTTTTCTGAAAGGTATGTTCTGTGTAAGAATGGCTGGCGTCCTGTCAACTTCTCCCTCAGCTTCTATGCACAGGAATCCTCAATCTTTACTTTGTATGTATCTGGACAATACAGTGGAAAAAAAAAACCAGAAAAATCCCTTTCTTACTGTTTTGCTTTTCCCAGACAGCCAGAACATGCTCTTTTCTTTCTGAGAGCTCATGTGCAGATGCATATTTGATCTCCCCAAGAGACTGCTCAGATACAAGCCCAGGGAAATAATTTTCAAGGAGGTGAAAGCAGATGGGAAAATACTCTTTTGTCTTTCTCTGTTAATTCTCCCAGTCTAATGACCTAGATAGAAGTATAATTTCTCTTCGATTATCTTAGGGAAAATTTATAATAATAATAGTTTATTTATGTTCACTTTTACACTCTGACATCTTTAAGGCCCCCCAAACCATCATTTTTAATGAAAGAGTCACCACCTTATCTAATAAAGGAAAGTGAACTTCTGAGATGCCACCCATAGGTGGCGCCACACATTCGCTGAACCCTGTAGCACATCTGATAAGTTTGGAACAAGTCACATAAAGCCTGGAGCTACTACTAACTGTGGGACATATGGTTTGCGTCCCAGACCTGCCCAAGAATAACTTTGAAGAAAAATTTGTTTTCTGGCAATACAGATGCTAACACACCACAGAACCTTTAAAAAGAATAAATGTAGATGGTTCATAGCTTTCAAAATCTTGTAACCTGCCCTAAAGTTTAATATAGCAGCACAGACATAGTGTCGTTCTGCCTGGGGCGGGGCGGGCCAGTTTGGTGACTGATATTCTTCAGAACTATTTGCCAGTTGGTTTGTATTTAATGGTATTTTATTTCATCAATCTCCAGCGTAGAGGAAAAGAGTGAATTTATCTTAAACTAATCCTTGATGAATAAATAATATGAAAATATAGAGTTCTCTGTAGAAGACAGCACTGCCTAGATGTGTGATTTTATTTTCCTTCTTTGTTCTGTGATTTGAGTGGTCTGTAGTCAAAGTGCTTTCACTTGACGATCAGATACTCAGAGAAGTCTTTACTATTATTAAATAGCCTTGGCCTTTATAGGGATAGACAAGAGCAGTTTCTGAAGAAAAAACAAAGAGCCAGGACTTATAATGGCAATGATTTTCACTAAGATTGAAGCTCCAAGATATGTAGCATCTGAAATAAGCCAAATATTCTCTTAAAAAATGACTGATTCTGAGTTGGAAGCAATTGCTGGGACCATTGTTGGTTGAAGTTATTCTTGACCAAAGACCTGTGTGAGTGAGAGCCGGTGTATGGGGGAACTTAACTCAGAGCCACGCAAGGTTATCATTGAACAGATATCTTAGTGGTATTGACACATACAGCCCTTGTGTGAACGGAAACATTGTAGAAAAGACTCATGATAAAATCAGCTTTTCAACTCATCTCTCTGTTGTCTTAGAAAGGTAGATACAGGAGGCAAAATTAATTTTAATTTATCCTTAAATATAACTGGTGAGGATCGCTGCCCTGAAAATGTCCTCAAAAGGCGAGTAGGCTTGACAAGACCATCTCTGGCACGTCTCCGCGTGCACAGCAAGGCTACCTGCTGAGAAGGCACATTGAGTGATAAGAAGAAATGAGGTATTGTAGCTGGTTTTGTTAATGCTTTTTCAAACTGTCTTCTTAAATGCAAAGTTCAGAATGAAAGCCAAAATTTACATGCTTACTTTGTGTTGGACTTGATGTGAGACACTGGTCATTCACTTACACACACACACACACACACACACACACACACACACACACATTAGAAGTTCAATTTGTATAGACACATGTCTATATGCACATGTCTATATGCACATGTATACATCTATACAAATTGTCTCCAGGAGCCAAGTGTCAGTGGCCAATTGGAGACCGACATCCTGAGTGCTGAGCACTGAAGCTATTAGGAACCAAGTGGACTGTTGTGGGTGTCACCCAAACTCTCCCAGAGGGCTGTCACCAGAGAAGCCTGATTTGGGAAAGATGGACAGAGTAGTGTATCTTCTGTGAGCAGTGATGGGGACATGGGGGTGGGGAGGACTCTTGCTGGTGTGTTTCCTGGATTTTATCTGACCTTCTAGGTTTGAACCCAAACTTGAGCAAGCACACCACAGCAGGAAACATTCCAGGAAATTCCTTGAAGGTGCCCCAAGTTTTCAGGTCAATATTTTCCACTGCTTTGGATGGCAGCTACTTCATTCTTGGTTTCCTCCAGTTTAGGCCCACAGCCATCCTTAGGACATTTTCATGCACACGGGGGCTGTCTAGGCTACTGAAGATTGTGACTTTAACAGAAAAGTCCCTTCCCACTGAACAAACAGGGCATGGAGTTAGATGGCATCGGGGGAGTTCAGGTGCTGAACCACCACGACTGCTCACTTCTTCATCGGGCAGCAGCAAATGCTGAACTTAGGGTCGTTCATTGTTTAGGCACATTCTACTGTGCTCAAGAGGTAGGAACGTGATAGTAACTAATTTCCACTCAGTGTCTAGAGTTTGTTATTTGAGGTGAAGTCCTACACTGGGCTAGTCATAAATCTGAGGCTGTTACCTCTGTTGGAGCTCAGGACCCCAGCACCCCAGATCACCTTCAGGTGACCAGACTGTAAGATACCTATAGCTGGAGGAGCAGCCCTGAAAGGATCCTATGGACTTGAGCTGAAGAAAACAGCTATAAATTATAGTGGCTCATTCAGCCTCCCACACAATTTTTTGAAGCAAACACCTGTTTCGATATCAAATACCTGCTTGTTCTTTAAGGTTTCTAAAGCACCATAAATAAGCTTTAGTTTGAATAATATAGTTGGGATCTGCACAGACAGTCATTAAAACAGTGTGAAGCGGGATATTTTAATATTACGTGCCTGTTTCGCACCATTGCTCGCAGATGTCAGAGTGCTTACTTCTTTTGATTCCAGTGGGCAGAGAAGGTTTTGAAGGGAGGAGAGGAATCCTCAGGGGAGGATGGAAATGGTTAGAAGAAGGAGAAATTCCAGGGGGGGGGACCAGCAGTGGCCTCTGCTCCCCTGAGTCTCAGGTGCTGGGGGAGGCAAGAAATGGCTTTCTTTTACTGTCCTCTCTGGAGCTGTCTCATTGTGGGTTCCAAGTGCTGGGAGATTAAGCTAATGAGCTTACCTGCTGCTGATAGTGGGGGTCCCAGGCCTCTTCCCTGGCATCCAGCCCTGGTTATTTTTCTTTTAAATAAAGAAACAGGCTGTCTGACATCAGGTGGAGACCTAGGTGCTCTGTACAGCCTCAGGTTGGAGAACATCTTTGCCTCGGGTGACAGATGGTCCCATCACACACCATCTCCCAGACCTCTGGCCCCAGCAGTACTGCACATGTGACACCCGCGTTGCTGACACTCTGTCATCCATCCCCATTAATGTATGATCGAACTCAACCAGTCCAGCTGCCCATCCGCTTGGAGCAGAGTCACAGACAGCAGAGGAACACTTGGTCGCCTCAGTGACCTGCTTTCCTCTGCTCCCAGACAAGTAGTTCAGCAAGCATTTCTCTCCAGAATAACAGTATCTTAGATGCAGAGTTGATGATATTTTGAGTGGACCCCGCAATGCCATTTATCAAAGCTCTGTTCCTCTTTGGAATCCTGGCAGACATGCTATGTGTTGACTTAAAAGTCTCAGCAAAGCACAACTTTGTTTTTGTTTAATGCCACTAAATTCAAAGGAGGTGTGTTTGTGGGTGACGGGAGGCTCTGCAGGAAAACATGTCCTATTTTTGTATGTCTGTATGTCAGGTTGTTATTCTCCATTCTGTTGTTTGTTGAGCAGTTTTCATTTTTTTTTTGCTTTGTTTTGCTTCTTGTGGTTTTACAGTTGAGACTTGTGTTGGTTTTAAGATTCTAGAATTCTACTTATATTGGAGACTTCCAGGAGAGTATCGCCAAGTTACTGAAGCAAGAAGTCGCTCCTGTGGCAGAAAACCATTGACTCTCTGACATCTAATGTTCTCTATCCCTTGGTGACAGAGTGACTTGATTACTTGCCTCTTACTTTTGTTGTTGTTGTTGTTTTTTTGAGGTAGGGTCTCACCCTAGCCCAGGCTGACCTGGAATTCACTATGTAGTCTCAGGGTGGCCTTGAACTCATGGTGATCCTCCTACCTCTGCCTCCCGAGTGCTGGGATTAAAGGTGTGCGCCACCACGCCCGGTTTACTTGCCTCTTAGAATACACCATTTCTCATTTTTCTTTCAGCCTTGAAAGGCCATGTTCCTGATCTCTAAAAAATGAGGTGGAAGGGTATATTTGGAGTCACACCCTCATTGGAGGGAGCAAGCCTTCTTGCCCATCCCTTACTGTGTCCCCACATATGAGCAAGATGCTTGGACCAAGAGGATAAGGATTATGCCTGAGTAATGGTAGAGCAGTGGTGCTTGGAGATGCCAAGAAGTGTCCTACTAACTCTGAAATCTTTCCATGGGAATACTGAGTATTGAGGGTCGAGCTACAATTCCTTTAGGTTTTCCACTGCATGGAGGCAAACATTAACCAAGATTATATATAGCTAACACCTCACAATCACTTTTAGTTTACCAAGTGCACAAATACCTGTTTTTAAAATAAAAGTAACCAGAACCTCTCACTTTTCTTAGGTAATTATAGCACCCCTCACTCTTCTTCTTACTTTCCTGTATCTTTTTCTTCCCTCAAAGACTTATCAATTGCTTCCCATCTGCCATGGGCCCAGTCCTTGTTCTGGAATGCTGATCTTTGCATTTCGAGTGTTTTAATTTGGAGAGGAGAGTGATATGGTATTAGAAAATTTAGAACAAAGTTTAGGAGGGTAGAGTGATTTCTGATGTCTAGAGAGTCTCAGTAAGGTCAGAACAGTGAACAAGTGACCTAAAGAATGAGCACAACAAACTGGATGAAGAAAGGGTGACATTCTGGGAAAGTCAGCTGGTGAACGGAACCTGGAGTAATAATAATGCACAGAACTACGAGAGCTACAGGAAATACCATAGCTGGTACACATTGGGACAGGAGAGAGAGAGAGAATGAGAGAGAGAGAGAGAGAGAAGAGATGAGAAATAGGAAGAGGATATTTGAGGTTAGAGAGGACTCCATGTCCCCCAGGGACCATCCAGGCTCTGGTCCTGTATTCATTACTTTTCTCATTGCAAGTACAAAATACCTGAAAAGAAGCAACTTAAAGGAGGCAGAGTTTCTTTTGGCTTACAGATCGAGGGATGCAGCCCATCATGGGAGAGGTGGAATTGGAACCCCAGAGACCTTGTCACTGATCACAGTTGCCAGAGGAAGAGCTTTAGAACATGATTAATTGCCCTGCTTGTTCAGGTATTGTATGGTTCAGTATTTCCTTGCAATACCTTCTTTGGCAGTTGGATCTATGTAAGATCATGTGTATTTAACTTGTATTATAAATTTTCCAGGCTTACAGTTCAGAAACTGAGACTTAGGATTAGTGAAATCTATGGGGACTTTTAAAGTTGAACTGAATGAATTTTACATCTTATGATGGTCATGGGTCTGTGGTGCCAGGGGTGAAATTTGATGGTTTGAATCTGATGTTCCTCACTCTGTAATTTCAGTGTTTGGTCTCCAGCTACTCCCAATTTGGCAGGTGAGTCTGCCGGAAGTGGTATGTTCCTGGGGACAGGCTTTGGGGTATTATAGTCAGCATCCCCTTGCCAGTGTTCAGCTCACTCCACTGCTGCTGTTTTCTACCTGCTGTAAGAGGAGGTGATGTCCAGCCTCTGCTCATGTCACACTTTTCCCTGCCATCCTGAAGCTTCCCCTTGATACTGTAAGTCAAAATAAACTCCTCCAATTGGCTACTTTTGGTCTGGTGTTTTGTCCCAACAATGAGAAGAGAGTACAACAATTTACTTGTAATTCTCTTTGAAAAGGTATACAAACCAATCAGCTGTCTCTCTGACTCACCTGGGGAAAACTTAAATTAACTTCCCTAGAAAAAAGCCCTGCTCTTCCCCACATGGCAGGCCAGCAGAAGGATCTCTGAATCTGAAGGCCTTAGAAAGGTAAGGCCTAGGAAGGCTCCAGACTTTTTCCCTCATGAACCTCTCCTTCTCATTATGGGAGCTCTCTATTATCTTTTCTTGTGCTGCTTGTTTAGCTGAACAATATAAGTTCTGTTAAACTCTCTGACACATGTTTTCCCCACACTTGTGGCTGGAGAACTCTGTAACTCCCCATGTTCCCTTAAATAATAAAGTCTCCCACTATACCTTAATATCCTGTTGTCTATGATTTTAATTCTTTAACTTTGTAGACAAGAATCCAGGTACTCCTTAAACTTTGTGGTGCATTGGAATTTTTGCTGGGCATTATCTAAATTCTAACCCCCAGCTCACCCGGTTACAATCTGACTTCCCCAGCAGATGGACAAAAGAGAGTAAATCCTTATTGCATCCACTGTAGCTCAAGAGCATGGAAGACCTTATTATCCAGATATAATGTTAGGAGTTGTTGTAGATGGCTTCACATTGCTGCCATGAACATCCAAACCAGGCACAGTTTAGGGGAGGAAGGGGTTTATTTCAAGCTTACAGATGCAGGAGTGGGGGAAGTTCCATCAAAATAACTCCCAAAAGAAGCTGCTTCCATATACCCAAGCAGAGGGACACAACCAAACAGTCCATAAAAACCAAAGGCAGTAAGCACAAATGGGTAGCAAGCAGCAGGGACTCCACCAGAGCTCAGACTTCTTTGCACACCCTTAGGTTGGAAATCAGATCCGACCCCAGTGATACCTCCTCTAGTCAGGTGGCTGGAGATTCAAGTTATGAGCTTTAACAAAACATGTAAAGTCTATGGGAGACACACAGTCAAACTACCACAGGAGGTTTGGGGCAATGTTAAGCCCTCACCTTCTTTTTTTTTATTGTCCATAATGAGTTACAATATTTAGTGAGAAAACAATGAGTTGTTATCCCCAATTCCCCGCTGCCCTCCCCTCCCCCCTCCACTGGATAACCTCCTCCATGGGTAGTCTGGATCAGTCCTTGTGACAGGGGACCATGGATAGCCTAGTATTCAGCCAGGTTCTCCTGGCCATGCCTCTGGATAATCTCCCCCACCACGGCTCTTACAATCTTTCCGCCCCCTCTTCCGCATAGTTCCCTGAGTC